>CM055817.1:58583881-58645184 GCA_029582265.1 Zoroaster sp. YZ-2022
ATAACCCAGAAAGGGGGCGCTTCGAGGAACGTTTTTATCAAGATTATCCTGTTTTATTTTTTATAGGGTAAAACAGCAACAGAAAAGGGGAAGTATTTATAAGCCATGACTTGCACCGAAATGTGATGGAGTGGGCTGGACACATAAACACAAAATGTTCAAAGATCATTAAAATACTTAGAAATTGACAAATTGTTAAAATAAAAGACAAACTATTATTGATGTCTCACCTTTATTTATGCTCAATTTATGTGGACAGTCAGGAGGGCTGTTGACTTATTCACATCCTAATGGAAACCACTCTACACTAGTGAACACCACCACATGAAAGCATGTATTTTGAACAAAAAAGCCAACGCTTGAAGAAAATTAGGACCACTTGTTCAGGGCCTAGTGTATCCAAAACAATCACAGATAGAAGTATTAAGGACCTAAAGTTCATGACATTGGACCATTTTACATAATCCTATAGTACAGACCTGAAATCTTTTGTTTTCGGACAAATTTGAGACATACAAATTATGATAAACACCTCAATGAATTTCTCATTATATAGTGTGGTGCAACGCTCGGGCAGACGTTATACCAACGTATTGTCAAGTTCCCGCCGACGGTGGCGCGACATTGTATCGTGCTTTTCTGAGGTATTGCGATTTAAGAAAATGAGTAAAATAGTGTAAGGGACTATCATTTAAATGACATTTGATGACCACCCGGACGTTGTACAAGTCAATGAACAGAAATCCCAGAGACGGGTCGAACATGTCCCTCCAATATTAATGATGGGAGGAGGATGCCAATGGCAAATGTCTCCCAATAATTATCGCTTCTCAATAAAATCTTTGAATTTGAAATTACAGACATCATCATTAGTCGAGGTACTTCTGTCAATTTTTCTGACAATTTATTGGTGCATATAGCACAAAACTAACAAAATGCGCAAATTCACGTACATTTTTGGAGAATTTTAAAAGAATTAAACAACTTTCAAACGTATTTATTTTAATAATAATGTTCCCATTTATTGATTGGGAAGGGTTTACTTGGTGGGGATAGTAGGTCATGAGTATTAATTCACGTTTCCTCTCCCAAATCATAACAATAGATCGCCGCTCGTTGTATACCGACACTGTTTACATATGCAATACTGGCCGACAACACAGTATAATAATATACGTTCTTCGGATATGATTGGGAGTGTAGCCTGCTATGGGAAATAACATTTACAGTTTTCATTCTATTACAACCACACACGGCAGCTGGTCATTTCTTATAATACAACCGGTAGGGCCGCTTTGCATCTAAACCTATACGAAGAAAATATATTTCACTGTGACGTATGAGGGCGCTTCAAGAGGATATCAAAGCATTATCAAGATTATCCTGTGTTTATTTTTTATACGGTATAACAGCAACAGAAAATTGGGATCAGTATATTATAAGCCATGACTTCACCGAAATGTGATGGAGTGGCTGGCACACTAAACACAAAATGTTCAAAGATCATTAAAATACTTAGAAATCTGACAAATTGTTAAAAATAGAAGACAAACTATTATTGATGTCTCACCTTTGATTTTATGCTCAATTTAATGTGGACAGTCAGGAGGGCTGTTGACTTATTCACATCCTAATGGAAACCACCCTCTACACTAGTGAACACCACCACACTGGAAAGCATGTATTTTGAACAAAAACAAGCCCAACGCTTGGAAGAAAATTAGGACCACTTGTTCAGGGCCTAGTGTATCCAAAACAATCACAGATAGAAGTAATTAAGGACCTAAAGTTCATGACATTGAACCATTTTACATAATCCCTAATATGTACAGATCTGAAAAAAAAAATCGGACAAATTTGAGGACATACAAATTATGATAAACACCTCGGCACATGAATTTCTCATTAATATAGTGTGGTGCAACGCTCGGGCAGACGTTATACCAACGTATTGTCAAGTTCCCGCCGACGGAAGCGACATTGTTTCGTGCTTTTCTGAGGTATTGGCGATTTAAGAAAATGAGTTAAAATAGTGTAAGCGGGACTATCATTTAAATGACATTTCATGACCACCCGTATTGACGTTGTACAAGTCAATGAACAGGAAATCCCAGAGGACGGGTCGAACATGTCCTCCAATATTAATGATGGGGAGGAGGATGCCAATGGCAAATGTCTCCCAATAATTATCGCTTCAATAAAATCTTTGAATTTTGAAATTACAGACATCATCATTAGTCGAGTACTTCTGTCAATTTTCTGACAATTTTATTGGATATAGCACAAAACTAACAAAATGGCAAATTCACGTACATTTTTGGAGAATTTTAAAAATAAACAACTTTCAAACGTATTTATTTTAATAATAAATGTTCATTTATTGATTGGGAAGGGTTGTTACTTGTGGGATAGCGTAGGTCATGAGTATTAATTCCTACGTTTCCTCTCCCAAATCATAACAATAGATCGCCGCGCTTGTTGTATAGCGAGACTGTTTTCACTATGCAATACTGGCTGACATGACAGTTTTATATACGTTCTTCGGATATGATTGGGAGGTAGCCCTGCTATATGGGAAATAACATTACAGTTTTCATTCTATTACAACCACACACGGCAGCTGGTCATTTCTTATAATACAACCGGTAGGGCCGCTTTGCATCTAAACCTATACGAAGAAAATATATTTCACTGTGACGTATGAGGGCGCTTTCAAGAGGATATCAAAGCATTATCAAGATTATCCTGTGTTTATTTTTTATACGGTATAACAGCAACAGAAAATTGGGATCAGTATATTATAAGCCATGACTTGCACGAAATGTGATGGAGTGGCTGCACACTAAACACAAAATGTTCAAAGATCATTAAAAATACTTAGAAATCTGACAAATTGTTAAAATAAAAGACAAACATATTGATGTCTCACCTTGATTTTATGCTCAATTTAATGTGGACAGTCAGGAGGGCTGTTGACTTATTCACATCCTAATGGAAACCACCTCTACACTAGTGAACACCACCACACTGGAAAGCATGTATTTTGAACAAAAAGCCCAACGCTTGAAGAAAATTAGGACCACTTGTTCAGGCCTAGTGTATCCAAAACAATCACAGATAGAAGTAATTAGGGACCTAAAGTTCATGACATTGGACCATTTTACATAATCCCTAATATGTACAGACCTGAAATCTTAGATTTTCGGACAAATTTGAGGACATACAAATTATGATAAACACCTCGGCACATGAATTTCTCATTATATAGTGTGGTGCAACGCTCGGGCAGACGTTATACCAACGTATTGTCAAGTTCCCGCCGACGGTGGCGCGACATTGTATCGTGCTTTTCTGAGGTATTGGCGATTTAAGAAAATGAGTAAAATAGTGTAAGCGGGACTATCATTTAAATGACATTTGATGACCACCCGGATTGACGTTGTACAAGTCAATGAACAGGAAATATCAGAGGACGGGTCGAACATGTCTCCTCCAATATTAATGATGGTAACACTGACTATTATTTATTGAGCAATTATCCAGGCGGGGGCGACTTTATCTGTTTGAGGTGGATTTAAAATAGTTAAAATATTAGGACTATCATTTAAATGACTTTTGACACTTGACGCTCAAGAACGAAACCAGACGTCAATGTCCATATAATGTGGAGAATGCCAAATTCTAATTATCTCAATAATCTTAATTTTGAATAGACATCATGATACTTTGTAATTTCTGACAATTTTTTGATATAACAAAACTACAAGAAATTATAATTTGAGAATTTAAAATTAAACAACTTTCAAAGTATTATTTTATACCATCTTTAATATCGTTGTTCCGACACTGTTCTTAATATCCACAACCGTATAAATACGTTCTGATATGATTGGGTACTTATAATCTGTTTCATTAAACCATGGTCATTCTTAAATACAACCGTAGCTTATCTAAACCATCGAAATATTTCCTGTGACTTGGCCTTCGAGATATAAGCTTTCAGATTCTTTTTATCGTATAGAAAGAAATTGGATATATTTAGCATTGCAATGTGATGGTGGCACATAAAAATGTTCAGATCATTAAATCGAAATCTGACAAATTGTTAAAAAGACAAACTATTATTGAGTCTCATGATTTGCTCAATTTAATGTGGACACAGTGCTTATTCTCAATGAAACCACCTCACTATGAACACCACCACTGAGCATTTGAACAAAAACTTGAAATGACCCTTTTGGGCTGTGTCAAACAATCAGAAAAATTAAGACCTAAAGTTCGACTTGACATTCACTAAATAGACGAAATCTTTGTTTTGACAAATTTGAGGACATACAAATTATATAAACACGCATGATTCATTATATAGTGTGGTAACTCGACGTTATACCAACTTTGTCTTCGCCGACGGTGGCGATTGTCTTCGTTGGTGAAAATGATTAAAAAGTAACGGGATTCATTTAAATGACATTTGCCGGATTGACGTTGCAAGTCAAGAACGAAATCAGGGACGGGTCGACATTCCTCATATAATGATGAGAGGATGCAATGTCTCCAATAATTATCCTTCCAAAAATTGAATTGATACGACATCATTTCGTATTCTGTCAATTTTGACATTATTTAAACAACAAATCCAAATTGAATAGGAGCCAAGCAAATGCCAAATTAGCTTTTAAATTTTAAGAATTAACAACTTCAAATATTTATTTTAATAAATTTCATTATTTTGGGAAGTTTAGGGGACAGTCAATTATAATTTTTGTTCAAATAAACAATAACGTTTTTTATACCCATTTACTAGATGTACCGTATATTAGTCTGGTATATTGTAGCTCTTGAAATAACATTAATTCTCTTTAACCGGCCTGTTTTAATACAACGGGCCTTATTAAACCTATCTGAAATATTTTGTACTATGGGTTCAAAGTATCAAACATTATCAAATTACCGGTATTTCTTATAACAACAGAATTGGGATCTATATAAAATATTCACAATTGAGGGTGTCAGATCAACACAAATTTCAGTATTATAGAAACGACAAATAAAATAAAGCAATTATGATTTCACCTGTTTTAGCTCAATGACACAGAAGTTGACTTTTAATCTAAGAAACACATTAAATAAACACATTTGAACTGATTTTGACAATAAAGTGCAGGAGAATTGGACTTTTCAGCCTAGATCCAACACACAGTGAAATACACCTAAAGCTGATTGGACAAAAACCCAATTGAATGAACTGTTCGGCAATTTAGACATACAATAGATAAAACCTGCAAGTTCTCATTAATTACACCAAAGTAACCAATTTGTTTCGGCAGTTGGGCAATTTGTACTGATAATTTTATAATGGTTATAGTGGGCACTTTAAACATTTAGTCCCCGGATGAGTGACAGTATACGGTTTTCGAGGATGGCGATAGAATTTAAAATATAGGGAATCAATGGAATTTTCAACCGTTATTAAATCATGAATTGAAATCAGACGTCGACATGTCCTCAATATTTGTGGGAGGTGCATAGCAAACTCCAAAATACGCTTCATAAATTTTGTTTTAAATTAAACAACTTTCAGGTATTTATTTTTTAATTTATTGTGATTAGAAACTAAATGCGATCGTATTTGAGATTTAGATTACCTTTCAAACTAAAATAATATGCCATTTTTATGAAGGTTTCTTTGGGAACAGTATATATATTCCATTTCTTCCCAAATCATAAATACGTCGTTTTCACTTTTACACAGATCTCCAAACACAGTAAACGCTTCGGATTAAGCCTTATAGAAATAACTTTACGTTTTCATTATTAAACCACAGACTGGTATTTTTTATACAGGTGGCTGCATCAAATTGGAAAATATATTTACTTGACGTATGAGGCGTTGAGGTATCAAATATCAAAATCGTTTTATTTTATACGTATAAAGAAAAATTGGGACAATATTATGGACTCACCGAATTATGATGTAAGACACAATGTTCAAATCATTAAAAATATGAAATCACAAATTGTTAAAAAAGAAACATATTTGTCATTTATGCCAATAATGACATCGAGGGCTGGATTAACATCCTAATGAAACATAACTTAACACCACACTGGAACATATTTTAAAAAGCCAACTTGAAGAAAATTGGACATTTTCAGGCATACCAAAAATCACGATAAGAATTGCCAAATTATAATTGGACATTCAACTAAAACAGCGAAATCTTGTTCGGACATTGAGGCTTTTGATAACACTGAATGATTATTTAAGTGGTAACCTGCAGACGTTATAAACGTATTTCAAGTCCGACGGCGACATTATCTGTTTGAGTATATTAAATGGTAAAAGTGAAGGCTTCTAAATACTTTATAACTTGATTTAAATTACAGAATCAAGATACTGTCTTCAAATTATTGGGAGAGATCAATAAATGCTCTAATTTGTTTAATAAAACTTTAATTTTTAAAATCATCATTTAGATTGTATTTTCTGAATTTTATTGGATATTAACTAACAAAATCAAATTACAATTTTGGATTGTTAAACAACTTTCAAACTATTATTTAATAATAAATATTCATTTTGATTGAAGGGTGTCTGTATAGGAGTCATGATTTAATTCTATTTCCCCCCAAATCATATATGCGTCGTAACGACCTTTTAACTAATATCGACAAAATATAATTACTTCTTGGATATGAGGATTAGCCTTATGGAAATAACTTTACAGTTTTATACAACCAAAGGCAGTGGTCATTTATAATACAATGGGTGCTGACAAACCAAAGAAAAATATTACTGACTATAGCGCTTCTCAAAGGAATAAAGCATTATAAGATTATCCTTTTTATTTTTTATATAACGCAAAGAAATTGATATATATTATAACCACCCCAAATGGTGACACACACTAAACATATTTAAAAAAAAACTTAGAAATTGACAAATTGTTAAAGAAAGACAAACATATGATCACTATTTATGCCAATTATGACAGCAGATTATATTCAACCTAAACCCTCACACAGTGAACACCAAATGAAAGATATTTGACAAACAATTGGAATGGACACTTTCAGCTATGTATCCAAAACATCCGAGATATAGCATTCTGAATTGATTTAAATCTTAATATGTACGACTAATCTTTTGACATTGAGACTCAATTATGAAACATGACAAAATTTCCATATAGTGGTGCAACCTCGAGAGTAACAAGATTGCAATTCCCCAGTGCCGACATTTATGCTTTAGATTGATTAAGAAATATTAAATAGTGTAAGTGACTACATTTAATGCATATACACGATTACTTGCAATCAATGACAGGAAATCAAAGTCAACACCCTCAAATATATGGAGAGATGCCAATGGATTAAATTGTTCTATAAATCTGAATTTTGAAATTACAATCATATTATCTCTTTCAATTTTTCGCCTTTGTATACACAAAACTAACAAAATGCAACACGTAATTTTTGGAATTTAAGATTAAACATTAAACGATTTATTTTTATATTCATTTATTGATGAAGGGGTTCTTGTGGAACGAGTCTGAGTTTAATCTACTTTCCAAATCATACATAGATGCCTTCGTTAACGCATTTACAATCTTGCGAACAAGTATAAAAAATTGGATATGATTAGTAGCCTCAAAATATGAGTTTTCATTATACAAACAAGCATGATTCTTAAATAAATGTTTATAAACCATAGAAAATTATTTAGTATTAGGGCTTCAAGAGGTTCAATTATCAAGATTATCCTTATTATAGTAACACACAAAATGGGATCAGTATATTGTGTCATGACTTGCAACGAAATGTGATGGAGTGGCTACACACTAAACACAAAATGTTCAAAGACTATTAAAAATATCTAGAAATTTGACAAATTGTTAAAAAATAAAAGACAAACTATTATTGATGTCTCACCTTGATTTTATGCTCAATTTAATGTGACAAACAGAGGCTTGACTTATTCAAGGTCCCAACGGAAACCACCTCTCACACTAGTGAAAACCACCACACTGGAAAGCATGTATTTTGAACAAAAAAAGCCCAACGCTTGAAGAAAACAGACCACTTGTTCAGGGCCTAGTGTATCCAAAACAATCACAGATAGAAGCAATTATGACCTAAAGTTCATGACATTGAACCATTTTACATAATCCCTATTATGTACAGACTTGAAATCTTTGTTTTTGGACAAATTTGAGGACATACAAATTATGATAAAACTTCGGTACATGAATTTCTCATTATAGGTATGGTAACGCTCGGCAGACGTTATACCACCGTATTGTCAAGTTCCCGCCGACGGTGGCGCGACTTGTATCGTGCTTTTCTGAGGTATTGACGATTTAAGAAAACGAGAGTTAAAATAGTGTATGGGATCATCATTTAAAATTTATTATTTTGATGACCACCCGATTGACGTTGGTACAAGTCAATGAACAGGAAATCACAGAGGACGGTCGAACATGTCCCTCCTGAATATTAATGGTAGAGGGATAATGGCACGGCAATGTCTCAATACGATCAAGCTTCTCAATAAAATCTTTTGAATTTTGAACATATATCATCATTAGTCGAGGTACTTTGTCAATTTTTCTGACAATTTTATTGGTGCATAGTTAAACACAAAACCAACAAAAAATGCGCAAATTAATGCAACATTTTTGAGAATTTTAAAAGAATTAAATCAACTTTCAAAATTCTATTATTTTCTAATAATAAATGTTCTTATTTATTGATTGGGGAAGGGTTATTACTTGGGTGGGGATAGCGGTGGTCATGAAAGTACATTCCTACGTTCTCTTCCAAATCATAACAATAGATCGTCGTCAGCTCGTTGTATACCGACACTGAGCCACACTGGCGCAATGTCCGGCCGACAAACACAGCATAACAAGAGCACGTTCTTCGGATATGATTAGGGAGGTAGCCCTGAAGTTATATGGGAAATAACATGGCTAGGCTTTAATTCTGCTACAACCACACACGGCAGCTGGTGCTTTATCACGCTTATACTGCTAAACCGGTAGGGCCGTTTACCAAACCTCATACGAAGAAAATATACTTCATCTGCACGCATGAGGGCGTTTCTCTCAAGAGGACATCAAAGCATTATCAAGATTATCCCCTGTGTTTATTATAACGGTATACTGTATAACAGCACAGAAAATTGGGATCGGCATATTGTGTCATGACTTCAGGAACGAAATGTGACAGAGTGGAGGACAAGACTCAAACACAAAATGTTCAAAGATCATTAAAAATACCTTAGGAAATTGACAAATTGTTGAAAATAAAAGACAACCATATTGATGTTCTCACCTTTGATTTTTATACTCACTTTAATGTGGACAGCTCAGGAGGGTTGTTGGGATTTGTCTGTTCACATCCTAACGGAAACCACCCTCTACACTACTAGTGAAAACCACCAACACTGGAAAGTATGTAGCCTGAACAAAAAAGCTCCAACGCTTAACAGAAGAAAATTGACCACTCGTTCAGGGCTCTAGTGTATCCAAAACAATCACAGATAGAAGTGATATGCGGACCCAAAGTTCGCGACATTGAAACCATTTTACATAATCCCTGGTTATGTAACAGACCCAGCTCCTGAGCTTTTCGGACAATTTGAGGACACACAAATTATGATAAACAACACCTCGGCACATGAATCTTCTTCATTATATAGTATGGCGCAACGCTCGGGCAGACGTTATGTACCAACGTATTGTCGCGTCCCCGCCGACGCAGGAAAGCGACTAGATTTCAAAAAAGCTTTTCTGAGGTATTGACGATGAAGAAAATGAGTTAAAATAGTAGCGTGAATTCATCATTTAAAATGACATTTGATGATCCAACTGGATTGATCGTTGCACAAGTCAATGAACAGGAAATCACAGAGACGGGTCGAACATGTCCCTCCAATATTAATGGTAGGGGAGGGAGTGAGATGCCAACGGCAATGTCTCCCCAATAATGATCGCTTCGTCGTAAAATCCTGAATTTTGAACATTACAGACATCATCATTAGTCGAGGTACTTCTGTCAATACTTCTGACACTTTATTGGTGCATATAGCACACAAAACCAACAAAAATGCGCAATTCATCGGTAATATTTTTTGGAGACCTAAAGAATTAAACAACTTTCAAAACGTATTTATTTTTAACAATAAATGTTCCCATTTATTGATTGGGGACAGGTTGTTACTTGGTGGGGATAAAGGCAGTGGGTCATGAGTATTAATTCTACTGCTTCCCCTCCCAAATCATAACGGAACGATCGTCGCCTGTTGTACACGAACACTGGCTACACGCGTGCACAATGGCCGACAAACACAGTATAATAACATACGTTCTTCTTTGACATGATTGGGAGTGCAGTCCTGCCATATGGGAAACAATACTGGGCAGTTGGCCTTCTATTACAACCAATAATACCTATGAAGCTGGTCATTCTATAACACAAACCAGGTAGGGGTTGCTTACTTCTAAACCACATACGAAGAAAATATATTTTCATCAGACAAAAAGGGCGCTTTCTCAAGAGGATATCGTTAAGCATTATCACATTATCCTGTGTTTATTTTTATACGGTGGTAACAGAAGAACAGGAAATTGGGACTGCAGTATATTATGTCATGATCTGCAACGAAATGTGATGGAGTGGGCTGTAAGCACACCAAACACAAACAGTTCAAAAGATCACAAAATACTTTAGGCCTTTGACAAATTGTTAAAATAAAAGACAAACATTATTGATGTCTCACCTCATTTTGCGCTCAATTTAATGCGGGACAGTCAGGAGGGTTGTTGACTTATTCATCCTAACGGAAACACCCTCACACTGGTGAAAACCACCACACTGGCATGTTACTGTATTTTGAACAAAAAGCGCCCAACGCTTTGAAAGAAAATTAGACCAATTTGTTCAGGGCCTAGTGCATCCAAACACAATTCCACGAGATAGAAGTTACTATGGACCTAAAGTTCATGACATTATTGAACCATTTTACATAATCCCTAATATGTACAGTACCTGAAATCTTTAGCTTTTCGGACAAATTTGAGGACATACAAATTATGATAAACACCCTCGGTCACATGAATTTCTCATATATGAGGTGGTGCAAAATCGCTCGGGCAAGACGCGTTATACCAACCGTATTGTCAAGTTCCCGCCGTGACGGTGGTGCGACATTGTGTATGCGTGCTTTTCTGAGTGTATTAAGACGGTAAGAAAATGAGTTAAAATAGTAAGCGGGACCATCATTTAAATGACATTTGATTACCACCCGGATTGACGTTGTGTCGTCAATGAACAGGAAATCCCAGCGGACGGGTCGAACATGTCCCTCCAATATTAATGATGGGAGAGGATGCTAATGGCAAATGTCTCTCAATAATTTCAATAAAATCTTTGAATTTTGAAATTACAAGACATCATTAGTCGAGGTATCTTCGTCAATTTTTCTGACAATTTATTATGCATGTTATCAAAAACCAATGTAAATGCGCAAATGTACATTTCTTGAGAATTTAAGAATTAAAACAACTTTCAAACCGTATTTATTTTTAATAATAAATGTCTCATTTATTGATTGGGAAGGTTGTTACTTGGGTGGGGATAGCGTAGGTCATGAGTATTAATTCCACGTTTCCCTCCAAATCATAACAATAGATCGCCGCCGCTCGTTGTATACCCCATCACACTGTTTACACTATGCAATACTGGTCGACAAACACAGTATAATAATATACGTTCTCGGATATGATTGGGAGTGTAGCCCCTGCTATATGGGGAAATAACATTTACAGTTTCCATTCTATTACAACCAACACACGGCAGCTGGTCATTTCTATAATACAACCGGTAGGGAATGTTACATCTAAACCTATACGAAGAAAAATATATTTCATCAGGACGTATGAGGGCGCTTCTCAAGAGGATATCAAAGCATTATCAAGATTATCCTGTGTTAATTTTTTTATACGGTATAACAGCAACAGAAAATTGGGATCAGTACAGGCCCGTAGGAAGCTCAAAAACATTGGGACGGCCCATTTGAGAAGCGGAGTTAGGAGTCAATGCGAGCGCGAAGCGCGTCATTACAGGGGTCCGGGGTTCGCTTACAGTCTCCAGCAATTTTTTCATTCTAGATGCTCTGGTGCAATATGATGTAATTCCTCCATATCTTTCCTCACTTTTGAGCAAATTATAAAAATCATTTTTATTGGTTTACCTCTAATAATTTTTCATACTATCTATCTTCAAAATAGGAGGGGAAGGCGCCAGCTGTATTGATGCATGTGGCATCATCCCGGACATAATTGACAATGGGGCACTATAACAGCTCATACCATGTAAGGCCACCTCACTTACTGATGAGTTTTTGTGAGCTCAAGCAACACTTAGAGGTGAACCTGCCTGTAAAAAAGTGATAATGTGCCGTTTTAGCATCATATCCAGCACTTGTGAACCTGCTGGTGGTAGGATCTTGCCAGTAATACTACTCAATGAAAGCACGTTGAAATTATAACAGTATGTAATTATTTGGCTAATGCCCATCTCAGAAGCAGACGGTTTATTATACTCAAATCCCCCTGTAAATGTAACAAAACAAAACAAAACCAGGCATACAAACCTCCTATTTTTACTTTGACGTAGATGCAAAACAAATACCCTAACCCATTTTTACTTTTGACCTAGATGCAAAACAACATTCTAACATGTAGATGTAATTAAAAATATTAAAAACAGGGCTCTACAATTTACATTAGAGCATTGAAGGCATTTGTAAAGGATTGTGTCAGTGACAGTTGTGAAAACCAAACAAACAAACATGACCTGCATGTATTTTATTATTCTGGTTATTGGCCAACACCTAAAAACCCTCATAAAATATTTTATGTTTTTGAAAATAATAACTTGATTTTTAAACAATTTCTCTCAAAAGACATTGCCCATGCTAGAAAAATAATCAATTTTAATTCGTTTACCAAGCTACGACAACCTTTATCAAAACCAGAAAAAGATCAGACCCAATTGTTTACCTGAGAACCCCACAGGAAATTTCCTCCGGGCGGAAAAATACCATACAGTTTATGTTCTGGGTTTGCTCAGCAAGGAGGCTGCTGACAATGTGAATGGTGAATATCCATACTACAAAATCTCCACGTCCTTAAGTCACATTATTATGATGACATGTAGAACGATTTTGTAAAATCAATAACACAATGCATTTACAGAGTGGCCTTTTCTTAAAAAAAAATACAATCCATTCAGACACGATAGATTATTAGACATGGGTAGTTTGTCTACCCTTTGTCATTCTGAGGTAAGTCCTCATAAAGTGAGCTCCCAGACATAAGGCAAGTTACCAAAGGCTTAAGCCAGGAAACTAGAAAGAAAGTCAACAACCAATTATATACAAAGTTCAATATTTAGAAAATATACGGAACTGGTGTGCATTATTTTCCAACAAACTCATTTAAACCCGCTTGATTTGTAGATCATCTGTCATATTTGTGTGTACATTTAAGAGCATCATGTAGTTGAGCTTTCTTGCTTCATTGTTGATCTCAAGTACTTTTTAACGCGTCTCAGTGTACTAAATGACCTTTCTGAGGTGGCATTTGTTGCTTGGCATCACCAAACAAGCTGGATGACCTGTTTAACTTCAGAAAATAACTGTCTGGCCATGTGAAATTGATCCAAAATAAGACTTAATATCAGAGATAGTTAAAGAACTGTTCTTCCTGTTTCCTTTTCATGACTGAGTTGCGTTGCTGGAAATGCAAGCCGAAGGTTTTGAGTTGAGCATTTAAGATCCCTTCATCTAAATCGTCCTTATAAAAGAGCATACTTTTGTGTAAATCTGCCCCAAACTCCTCTTGTTTCCTGCAGCCTGTGAGAAGAGTTTCGGGAATCCATACAGTGCGTCATTGGTCCTGTTCGGTTGAAGCGATTTTGAATACATCCGATGATCATGTCCATTGACTCATAGAAGATCTGGTCTGGGTAGGCCTGGGGTACTTTCATGCCTGTCCCTCTGCACAGACCATCATCATACCCACAAGGAAGTTAAATGAGGTCAGGCAACTTTGCTTCACCGACACCGGAGCTCAGCTGCCATGTAGTTACTTTTTCCCAGAAAATATCAAATGACTGGTCACTTCTGATGGACTTAAGAGTGGCAACGGTTAATTGCATCAGTTGCTGTCCTTCTGATGCCGAGATATTTTTTATTTGTAGAGAGCTGCTGAGATTGTCAGTATGCATTAAACCCGTTCACCAAGAAGAGTGCCATACATTCAAATTTCCTCATTTGGGTAGACACGCCCTGGATTCTAGATTTTGCCTCAGTGTCTGTGTCACGGTAGTTGCCTCTTCCCAAGTACTCTGCAAAACCTGTAGTTGGAGATTATGCTTTTAAAAGCATGGGCTCACTGTCCATCAGGACAAAGAACCCAGATACCAACTGAGCTGAGCTAGTGGAAATTTTCTTTAACGGACTTGAATATTCCCGGTCTTCGTGGTGAAAATTTAATTAATTTGCAAATTTCATGAGTTGTGTCTAGGGAATTTTTCATAAGTTTTGATTGTTTTAGTGTGTCACATGCAGCCAGGTTTACATGCACATAGTAATGCGTGTAAACCGTTCTAGGTTCAAGATCACATATTTGTTTGGCAACACCTGTTTTGTGGCCACCATCATCGTGCCTGCAATCATCATAGCACTGACCTCTAAGGTTGTGAATACTTAAGTTCATCCTAATGAAAACATCTTTAATTACAGAGGTAAGTGTCGCTGCATCAATTGAAGGGACAGGTATAACCCTTATAAACCTTCATGCACCTGCAAGTCTTCAGACCCAACGAATGACCAGTGTGACTTGTTCTCTGTTGGTTATGCCGAAGTTGTTTCGTTGTCAATCATAACTGTGAGAAAAGACCCCTGCACATTTTTTTGTAATCTCTCGAAGAACTTGAGCCCCATAATCTTTGATAATTTCATTTTGGATGCACGGACTGGTGTAAACATTATCTTCTTTTCAACCATTTTTTCAAGTTTGGATCTTCTTCAGATTTCATGTAGAGCAATTGCTTCAGATTACAATCCGACTCATCACCATCCCTCGCAATGCAAGGCCCTGTCTACATAAATATTTTATTGAAGATATAACTTGACATAGTGCCTGACGATTTTTCAAAGTTTCTCCTCGCAGATGTTGTTGACTTAACTGTTCACCCATATCCCTAGAAGCTGAACGAATGCTGCACATGACAACAGCATTCTATGACATGCAGATGATTCATGCTTCCTAAAACACCTGCTGCATTCTTCCAATTACAGAACCCAGCGGTCACCTGTAACGTTACATAACAGACAATCAGTTCATTAATGCTAGTATTATTCCCTATGGACCGAAAGGCCCTTTTCGGTCCATAGGAGGGTGTAACAGTAATGTTGTAATAAATTATAAAAGATGCTTGTTTTTCGGCAAATATAAAATCAAACACACATGTTTAAGAATAGTACAAGTGTCACTGTTTTCTTTGCATAATGCATATTTTAACTCAAGCAAACACTTTCTTTAGCTAAAACTAGCTAAATTTTACAGATGAAGCCATAGACATTTAAAACAATCTTAAGCACATTTTGCATACTCACAAATGCAGGATCCCTTTGTTGGTCTGGTCTTGCTTACTTTATAAGCAAGTAGGCATGGCAATAAACCCTGTCTTGGGCCTCATTGTAATGCAGGAACGCCCATTGCTCAAACCAAGATGGCTGAAAACTCAGTAGTTTAACCACTTGTGCTCCAAATGCACACTTAGGAAACTTGAAGTTGGTCGTTGATGTGGTTTTTCGGGAACATCCTGAGCAAAATCTAAAATCAAAATAATTAACAATGGGTTTTAATATTAAATTTTCAATATTGACCCCTGCATCATCATCACGCAAGTGGAGGTGGCTACCGTTCACCACGCTCACCATTGTTGTAGTCAACTTTAGATGTAAAGGCTTAAATGCTTTGTGGTATAGCATGCTCAAAACAATGTGGAACACACTGATAAATTGATTGCACACATGTTTACGGATGTTCTGTTGATTAGCTTTAAATGATCTCTCCACTTTCAATGTTTAATTATGAAAAATCAAATTAAAACAATTTACCAGATTCTTTCTCTGCCTCCCACCATCAGCCATCTCTGTTTCCCCACCATCCGCAGTCTCTGCCTCCCCACCATCAGCAGGATCTGCCTACCCAACATCAGCCGCTCCTGCCTCCCCAACATCAGCCGCCCTCTGCCTTCCACCATTATCCGCTCCCCTGCCTCCCCACCATCAGCTATCTCTGTTTCCCCACCATCAGCTATCTCTGTTTCCCCACCATCAGCCATCTCTGTTTCCCCACCATCAGCCATCTCTGTTTCCCCACCATTCGCAGTCTCTGCCTCCCCACCATCAGCTATCTCTGTTTCCCCACCATTATCCGTCTCTGCCTCCCCACCATCAGCTATCTCTGTTTCCCCACCATTAGCTTCATCTCTCTTTCCACCATCCACTGTCCTTGTCTCTCCAGTATCCGCTGTCTCTGTCTCTCCATAACAAGCTGCTGCTTTTGCGAGAAAGGCAAACAAAATAATAAAAACATTGATGAAAACTGACAAACGATCAAAGTGTTATCCCAATCAAATGTTTGTTCAGTGATGAAAACAATCCTTGGTGTAACTTGACCTCACAATTACAATCTTGTTAGCATGGAGATGTTTTTTGTTTTAATTACAGGCAGTGGTAACACCAGATATGTTACAGCTTAGTTCAAGGTGCCACATATCTGGTAAGGGTATGTTGTCTAATTCCACAGGTTTGATCTTTGATTCATCAAGATTGATGTTACCTTGTTGACGCTCTGCAGTACCGAATTGGCTTTAATTTCACACTTGTTGCTTGAGTAGAAACTTTTTTTTTTCTTGGAAGCTTTCGTAGATTTGAGAGGAAAAGTACACAAAATAAAAATTACGAATATACATATTTATTATGGAGGGTTTACAGGATCTAATCATGTTGTTAATTATATTGTTGGATATTGTAGGATTTTTGAACCAAAAGATAGTATGATTTTATTGCAATCTTTATATTTTGCTGTTATTTGGTAAAGGATTTTAGGTTTTTAAATGAAATGACAAGAAAAGAGATGTTTAAGGAAAACTAAATTATCTTACTTTTAAAGAAGTGCAAGAACAGGAACAGGAAATACTTATCAATAAATTTACCTAATACAATTGAGGTTACACAAACATGTTATTATTATTATTATTATTTATGGTTTATTATAATTCAAATTTGTTGCCAGAGACAAAATTGCATCGAATTGTACATTAAAAATTACATGATTTCAAAATGGTAAAAATGGCAAATTCAAGGAAAAACAAGAGAACATTTAAAAAAATGTATTAATACATCATTAGTAATGAACATTAAATTGAACAGGCAAACATTCAAAGTGGTATCTTGGTAAAATGAACCAAAATGATCAACAACATTATTAAATATGGTGAGAAAGGTTGGCATTTGTAACTCATGAGGTAACAAAAGCATGCTGAAGCTGAAAACTAAAATACAAAAGACGAGATAATCCCAAAGTGTTGGCTGGTGTGGCCTCTTTTTATTTTCAGTACTTGGATGCCATGGACTCACAACAGCTAGCGCAGAAATGGCAAAAAATGTGATGTATTTGATATGTTTGTACTCAGTGAGTTAGAGATTTGTAGTGATCTTTTTAACTTCACTTTAACAGGTTTGTTGCTAGGCACTATACAAAGACTTGCTTGCCTGTATCACAAAATAATTAGGAGCAAATGTTAACACCACAAGCTGTTTTCATGTGCTGTAGATTTTGAAAATGTTTAACACATTTTGACAGGAGTCACAAATACTACTTACTTTACCATCATCAATTTCTCCATGTTTTAAAAGACACACAAAATGATTTGGCACAAATGCATGCATGTCCTTGTCTAATGCTCCATCTTTGGACCAGAGGATAAATATGGGGCTGTCCGAAGCTGACAGGGTTTGTGGAAGAAACGTTTGATGAAATATACTATACCGTAAACTGGAATGGAACCTATGAAAGCAAGACAAAATATTTTTTTCTGCTAAGATCGCGTACATACAATAAAATGTGGTTACAGGTTGAAATGCTCTTTTTTCAAATTCTTGTTTGTTAATGTGTGTGTCCTTTTTTGCCTGTAGTGTCTTGTCCTTGTTCCACTCTGGATCAGCACCTCAATGGGTGGCTGAGTGAAATAATAAATTGTGGCAAACACATTTTCGAGTCTATCTGTATATGACGCATCACCAACATTAATGGGGCAAACTCTTCTGGGTTCAAAGCATAAGATCATTTTGCAATAGTATTATCATTAGTATTATCAAAACAACATAACATTTTAGTTGTGAAGGAAAAGCAGAGAGTGAAACTTATGGGGAATTCTCCTCTTAATTTTGTAATACTTACCTGGTCAGTATAAACACTATGTATAGTCCTGTTGATAACGGTAGCTAGAGCCGGAATTTGAATTAGGCTTGACCAAACTGTCCTAGTTGGGTCAACCATACATTCTACCTCAGCCTTTACAGCAAGTTTAGCATTTCCTGTTGATGCAAGGATATCTGTTGCCCTATCTCCAAAGGCCATCCCAAGAGTAATGTCAGGGGAATATTCTAAAAAATATATAATATAACAATATGACAAAAAAATTAATGATTGTACAAAATGTGGTTGAAATTTTGTAGTAAATACTTCTGTCTATACTCTCACATATTCTTAGGTGAGCACAGTGATACCTGATCTGTCACCAGCCAAGATGTATCTCATAAAAGAAAACACCAACAAAGAAAAAAAAACATACACAAAATAAAACAAAAACAGCAGGTACATACAGTGATCACTAAAATTGCAAATCTTGTGGACAGCAGCCTCCCCCTTACAAAAAGAAATGTTGCATGTACAAACAAGTTGCATATACATGTCATACCATGGATTAAATAAAAAATAATAATGATGAGTAAAAATGTTTATATTTAACTTAAAATGTTTTTAACTTTGTTTTGCTTTGCCCAATTGCATATTTTGTTTAAACTTCTTTTTTACCTTCCAGAGGCACACGGAAGAGCTTGGTGTACTTTTCGCCATTTTCCAAAAGTTCCTGAGCACAATTTTTACGTAAATCTTAAATAAAGATTCATTTCAATGCACACAAAAGTAACCAACAGGATTAATTGACACATTTGAGCAAGGTAGAGGATTAAAACCTAAATAAATAAGAAGTAACAGTGTCGAAGCAAAATGAATGATCTCATCAGTTATGTATTACCTTGCAGAGCGTAGGGAGACAGAATTGTACAGACAATTTCCATTGCCTGTTATCTTCAGCGTGAAATGTTCCAAGGTGCTTCATATCACGTGGAATTAGCTTTTCTGCAATCATGTCAATTTTTCGAACACGCACTAGACTTGCCTGTCATAAAAAATGTAGAAGAAAAGAAAGCTCATTGTAAAAATACTGAGGAGATGCCAAACTCTTTAGGTTGTGATAAAAAGCTTTTCATAAGAGGGAGTACTGGAAGTCATTTATATTTTAAATTAATCTTGATGAATTATTTTGTTACAATAAACGATCAAAATTAGTTTACTGAAAATTGGAAAGTGTTACAGAATCAGTTAATTAATTGTACCCTTCTTTAAATTCAATGGTGAAAAAACAAGTAAAAAATTATTTCAATAATTTATAAGTTTCACAAATTATTTAAATAAAGCATGGAGGTAGGAAGAAAGCTACACAACAATTAAAAATACTAATAGTAATAGTTTCATGTTGTAATTTGAAATGAATGATAAGGGAACTATGAAATATAAAATCAACCGGACAATATTATAATAATCTTGTTCGATTTCAACATTCAGATGTTAAACCTGGCGGTGATATGACTGGTAATCGAGGTTATTCCACGCTGCATAATTCCACCTCCATGCAAAACCAACTGAGAGTTGCTACAGCAATGTGACCAGTGCTATAGTATCGCGGTCATGATTTACGCCGTGAATTTTCTGGAATAGCCACATGTGCTTACCGACATTGCAAAGAAAACATAGGCTTTATACACACTGACACTGTGACAGCCTAATTATTAATGAACTGGTTTTGAAAATAGAGCCCTGATGTTTGGGACAACAAAACAGTTTCAGTATACAACTTCATACGCACATCATCATCAACGACGTGTTGTCAATGACTCGAGGTTTTACCACAGAAATGTTTTAATTTGTTTACCTGTTTACTCCAAGCTTTACGCCAAATGCTTGTCATTAGACTGAGTAATAACATGGAGGTATAACCTCCATGGTAATAATAACTTAGGCCTATATTATTAGTAAAAGTGTAAATCAATTGAGAAGATTTTCATTACCATTCTGAAGCTGGCCTCTTTGTATGAGTGTCGCTTCGCATCACACGTGAAAACACAACGCGGCAGTAATCCAGTAGTGTTGACATGCATGACACGATCGATCACATGTGCCCACAAACCGTGCACTCGAATGTAGATCACATGAGACTGTTAGGTTACCTCTACCCTTTGGTCATCCCTGTCAATGTCATTGACAGGGATGACCAAAGGTAGAGGTCGCATGAGCAGTAGGCTGCCCTCAATAACTTCCTTACCATTAGCCTCAATCGCCTGTATACTATTAATACTAGTATACTATCTAGTACACCGCTAGCGCCAACGGGAGATGAACTCGTTACTAAATAAGTTTTATTTTGAAGATTTTTAAATTTATTTTTTCACTTGATTTCAAATTTGATATCGGGCGAACAATTGCTAAGGAGGAGGGGAGGGGAAAAAAAATAAAAAATAAAAAATTTAAAAAAAATCTCTTAAATATTGGTACGGCCATGGCTGCACCGGCCGAATAGCTTCCTACGGCCCTGCACAGTATACATCAAACTGCTGTTTAGTTATGTGTACACAGTATACATCAAACTGCTGTTTAGTTATGTGTACACAGTATACATCAAACTGCTGTTTAGTTATGTGTACACGGTATACATCAAACTGAAGTTTAGTTATGTGTACTCGGTATACATGTACATCAAACTGCTGTTCAAGGTTACTATTATCCCTCTGCTCATCAGACTCATCAATCATTCCTGAAACCATCTCAGCTCCCTGGGAAGTGTATACATGTAAAAAGAACACTTCAATTTATAGTTTTGCTGCTATTTTCAGCATAAGGTCGGTCATACTTCAATCAGCATCATCTAAGAATCAATGGCACCTGTCAACAGGTTTACTACTATGAGATCAAGTACAAATATCCAACAAAATATTTAAATATGGCTAACATATCAGAGGAATTAGCTTCAATATGATATAATTATGCTTTTAAATTTGTATCAGTTTCCATCTGAACGCCCAAATCCATTGTTCTTGGGGTACTATGCTGTGGACTAGGATAGTACATGAGTGGCAATATTTCATGTAGGTAATAGACTTCTGTTAACACCTATAAAATACGACATAAAACAAATCCATTGTTCTTGGGGTACTATGCCGTGGACTAGGATAGTACATGAGTGACACATTTCATGCAGGTAATACATTTCTGTTAACACCTATAAAATACGACATAAAACAAATCCATTGTTCTTGGGGTACTATGTCTTGGGGTACTATGCCGTGGACTAGGATAGTACATGAGTGACACATTTCATGCAGGTAATAGACTTCTGTTAACACCTATAAAATATGACATAAAACAAATGTAAATGTCCACAAAACATTGGAGATAATTAATACCAACCTTCCAGGTCATTGTTGGTCCTGATGCTATGCAAGAAGGATGACCAGTCTGTAGGTGACCATTGTCCACTGATCCATGTCCTATCCACATACTCAAAGACCTGTTAAAAATACTGAATTAACATAATTGGGGTTTTAATACTAAAATAATAAGTGTATCAATTTGACTGATCTCTAATACAATACTGAATACAATACATTATATAAATCACTGGCGAAAAAAAACTAAAATAAATTACCTCCAAAAGTATCAGCGTTGTGGCACATTGTCTCAGGGATAGGAACATACCCGGGATGATCATTTGGAAAAACTTTGGTATGTGTCCGTCTCCATGTACGCTCTTGTGTAGATCTAATGTACTGAATGAATGTCTCCAAACTACTTGCTTCCAGTGGAACGCACATCCGATGCATCTTAACTGTAAATTGAACAAAAATGTTACGGGGGTGAGTTTGACGAAGGGGCGAATTTGCGCACTGGGTGGGGAAGGGGGACACGTTTCCTTGGGGTGAAGTTTGCCGGGAAGGGGAAAGTTTGCCGGGGAGGGGGGTGCGAGTTTGCTGGGGGAATGTTTGCTGGGGGTGACTATAACTTGTCAAGGGGTGACTTTGTGAAAGGCTAACAAAAGTTTGGAGGTCGCGTGTTGCACCACAGGATGTCACTGGCAGCCATGTCTTCAGCTAAATCACAACAAAAGCCTTGACCGCACGGCCGGAGTAATTTCAATCAGTTTTTTCCACTAAATAAATATACATTTCTTAAATGAAACTTCCCGGCCGGCTTTATAAAGGGACGAATATTCACTGTGACTTTTTCATGAGGACAAAAACAGGTAAAATATCATCAATGTGGTGGGGTTGATAACTCCCGGACTCCCAGTCGTGGTAACACGTAGTATAGGAGTTCCCTGGGCTAACAATAATGTACATATAAATATTATTGTCATTACAAATATTAAACAATTTGAACAATATCAGACTGACATGACTGAGGAAGTCATTGTATTTGTAGGCCTATGTTTTATAGGCCTACCTAAAAATGCCCGATTTTTCATAAAACAAATATTCTGAAGTTATTCTGAAGAATAATTTGAAGTATATGTCCATCATTCATGTTCTGCACCTTGCTGAGCATGTAAGATTACATTATTCATTGGGTTATAATGAATGAGAAAAAGTGGTGGTTGGGATCGACATTCTAACGTTAACTTTAGAAGTTTAGTAATGACTAATGACTAATGTGGTTACCGGGTATATGTTAATATAACTGTGCATTTCTACTTGCCATTATTTTTGACAATTTTCTCTGCAAACGATCAAAAGTGCTTGGACCTTGGTCTGCTGGCTGCAACCAATGGCACTGAACACATTCATCCCAGAATCTAAAACAGCTAGCAGACTAGTACCATCGTTACAGTCATTCTTCCCGATGGCAATAAGTTTTAAGCAAATCATGAAACAAACAGATCCCAGCAACAACACAACGTGCACCGTCTGCCAGCATTTTTAAGGCTCGTCTGGCGGTGTACAAGACCTCATCAGTGCACTGTACATTCACTCTGTTCACTATCGCTTTTCTTGAGGCATATATGCAGTCAGACGTATGATGTTGACGGGTTATATATCTCCTTTTCTTTCATGTGCACACAACCATCAGTTCCAAGAGAATCATCAGGTTTGACGAAGTTTGGTTTCTTGTTGTAATTGGGAGAAGGTGCCATGCACTGCCAGACTGGCATAATATTAAAACAGACACGAGTCGATACTTTGCAGAACTTAAATGATGTAGCGCCCTCTGTCGATATCACTGTCACTTTAGGTTTCTTATCTTACAATAATGCGTTATAATTATTGTATAATCGTCTATTTTCTGTGTGTTGGAAAAAAATTAAAAATAAAAATGAATGAATTCGTAATGCATTTTGGTCTAGTTAGTGATTAAGATACTATCATTATCAATTTCACAACCACATACACTCGACAACATTAAAACATGATTGTGCTTGTTTTCAGTTTAACAACGCAACGACGTAGAGCGATCGTTCGATTCAAAACTACACGATAATTATTATAACGTACGGGAACATAATGTGAATAGTGTGGCGGGTTTCCCAGGCTCAACCTAAGTTCGATAGGGTCAAGTCAGACACCTTTGCGGTGACAACAATTCCCCGAAACTAAGATTCTTTCCTAGACGAGATACCACTCGGAGCGGTCTCCGGGCCAGGGGTATGAGTCCGTTTTGATGGAAATCTACCACCAATTGTGATTGATTGTTAAGTCTATGCTAGCACACAGTTACTCAGAGAAACAAGGCACCTGAAAACAGAATTGTCGGTACAACAATATAATTTATTCACATTATAATGAACAACATTACTGTGATTGAGTTGGGATTGATTCTTTTATTAACACATGGGTCCTCTTTCCCTTCAATCTCAATGTATAATTGACAGGTAAGATTACAATGAAAAGTACTCAGCTCGCATCAGCATTACACTACTACATCAGCAATGCCCACTAGCATCAGCCTTAAATGACAGCGTCAACAATGCACACTAGCATCAGCATTAAACGACAGCGTCAACAATGCACACTAGCATCAGCACTAAACAACAGCGTCAATAATGCACACTAGCATCAGCACTAAACAACAGCGTCAACAATGCACCAGCATCAGCACCACACGAGAACATTAGCTGCATACAGTTGGTATAGCTTTGTACTCATCAGCAATGCACGCCAGCGTTAGCTATGTACAGCTTCCAAAGCTTTGTACCAGCTACGCATCAGCTATGCACGCTAGCATCTACAACGTACAGCTCATACAACTTATATTCACTTTGCAGCTAATGCACCGCGCGCTAGTCAGCGACGTACACGCAGAGCTAAGACAATAACTTACGTCTTTCTACGCTGGCAGCTATCGCTCTTTCTATGCGCTATGGCATACCGCAGGCAACCACGCACGACCGGCGCAGCCATCGCATCGCTACGCGCCTGTCCAATCAGCGCGCGCAACATAAGGTCACCCACAATCTAAATATTAGACTGGTATAGTCTTTCACTTTCCGTTACAAAGGCCCGAGCATGGCCGAGAATGCCCCAATACTCGTCATAAATACATAAATACAACAAAAATAGGAAAGTGTTATTTCTTAACTTTTCTTCATAAAACAATATAACACTTAAGGGGGGCAATTTTCAAGAAAATTAGTTATTCACAAGAGTTTATACACAGTTAAATGGGGCCATCTTGTGTAAAGTTTACAATTTAAAGTCTAAGATCTGGTTCATTAAATATTCACAAAATGTACACTAGATTTTTATACAGGAAATTTGCTCATTAAATATTCACAGGAAATTTACATTGATTTTTAAGATGCACAGTGTTTCGTTTTAAATGAACTGTTCTAAGCGCACTTTTAGCTCCTAGAAAATGCACAGAATTTATTTTATACAAAATTTAAAAGTCTGATTCGTGGCTCATTAAAAGATTGCACCAATTTCTAAGAGAGGTTGAATTTATACAGAATAAACAGAAATGTTGCTAATTAAATATTCACAAGATTTTTTTACACTGATTTAGAGGTTCAATTTATACAGAATAAATATACATTTTTGCTAATTAAATATTCACAAGATTTTTACACTGATTTAAGAGGTTCAATTTATACAGAATAAATATAAATTTATACAGAATAAATATAAATTTTTGCTAATTAAATATTCACAAATTTTTACACTGATTTAAGATGTTGAATTTATACAGAATTTATATAAGAATTTACTCATAATTTAACAAAATGTATACACAATTATTAGACTGATTTTTATATAATAGCAGTTTGTTCTACCGACTTTATAAAACGAATTCTAATGAACTTTTCTACAAAAACGAGAACTACAAAAAAAATGCAAACGGATGGTGTTGTTACTCGCTCCCCAGAGGTCTTCCTTCCTCGTCAACCTCTATGAGCTTGAGGAAGATTCTGGTCTGCTGCTCATTGCTCACCAGAGCTCCATCTAGAAATGTTTGTGAAGAGGTGAACTTCTTCACGGTAGCCACTTTCATCCGTTTGGGTGGGGGAGGGACTTCATCAGCCGGCGTGGCTTCAAGGACCACTTCCTCATCTGGACCCTCCAAGGAAGGAAGTGACGATGGCGTGGAGGAGGGGGCAGGGGACTCAACTTTCTCCTGCATCATCTGCAGCATTCCTCGTGGCTTGCCTCCTCTATGCCCGTAAGGCGTGACCACGGCCCTCGGCGAAACAGGGGGCTTCTGCAGTGGGGACATAGGGGTTGGGGACAACGACAAGACTGCCGGATCACCAACTTCCCTTTCTGACGCAATACAACCAAGTATCCTAACGATACCGCATGGGTAATTTGTGGGCCCTCTTAGGGTGCCGCCTTTGCGGCGTCTCGCCAGGTGATTCTGGCTGACTACCCTGACCCTCTACTTCTCCTGTGATGTCAACATCCATCACAGGGGCTGCATTATTAGCCTTAGGCGAAACCTCATCATTACGAACCTCTAATTCTGGTTATTCCACCTGGTCAAGGGGAGGGCTTTCTACCGCCTCACCGTTTGACCGGTAACCCCAAGGTTGAATCGCCTCACCGACATACGGTTTCAATCTGTCCACATGGACGACCTTTGGTTTGCTTCCTCGCCTCAGCTGGATGCGAACCGTCACATCTGACAACCGCTTGACAATGAGCCATGGTCCTTCCCACCTCAATTGCAATTTTGGGGAGAGGTGCTTTTTCTTTGCTGGGTTAAACAGCCAAATCCACTGACCCTCTTTGAGACCATGCTCAGAGGCACGCCTGTCATAGTTTCTCTTCTGCCTCCGTGCACTTTTCCCGAGACATTCTCGAGCCCTGTCATGGGCTTGCTGCATGTCACTGCGCAGCTTTTCTGCAAAGTCCGTGTGGGTGCTATTTTGCACCCCTGGACACTCTGTCACCAAGTCTACCGGGAGACTGACCTCTCTACCCAACATCATCATATTGGGGGACTCCCCGGTCGAGTCATGGGGTGTGCATCGATATGCAAAGGTGGCATAGGGGAGAACTTCATCCCAATCTTTTTGCCTCCTCACTGGATCGATCAACACCGACACCATATGGACCAATGTCTTGTTAAATCTCTCGACCATGCCATCCGACTTGGGATTATAGGCGGTCGTTCGGGTTTTTGACACGCCGAGAATTCGGCATACCTCACTGAAAACTTCCGATTCAAAGTTTGTGCCCTGATCCGAATGAAGTTCTTGGGGCACCCCAAATCGACAAACAAACTAATTCACCAACTTTAACGCAACCGTAGTTGCAGTTGCATCGGGTAGTGGGTAGGCTTCTATCCACTTGGTGCAATAATCACCAACCACCAAAACCCACAGGTTACCACTGTCCGACTTCGGCAGTGGCCAGAGCAAATCTATGGCCACACTTTGCATGGGAACGACAACCTGATAATGATGTAGAGGGGCAACACTCTTCTTAGCATCAGACTTCCTCCATGCACAGAGGTAACAACCAATCAAGAAAGACCGTACATCCGCAGACATACCTGGCCAGAAATACCTGAACTTCACTTTGGCCAGCGTCTTGCTGACACCCAAGTGGCCACTGAGTTTCCCACCATGCAACTCAGCCAGTATTTCCTTCCTGAACTTCAGGGGTAAGACCAACAACCACTTGACCGATTTCCCGTCATCCGACTCCCAACGTCTGGACAATAGCCCTTCACGAACCTCCAACTGGTCCCACTGTGACCAATAGGTCTTACAGCTGGCTGTCAAGTGAGACACTACCTTCCATTCAGGACGACCACCGCCGTCCTTCTTAGACTTAATGACCCAACTCATTGTCTTATCCTGTAACTGGGCTTCCCTTAAAGCCTCAGTGGACAGGAGTGGCTGGGCTGTAACGCCCCTAGCTACAGACTCGTCACCTTGAGGTAGTACCTCGGGGACCTCATGAGTCACCTCGTCACTAACTACCTCTTCACGGCCAACAAATGGCTCACCTGCCCTGTCTGTGCATCTAATCTTCTCACCATTCAGCTTCCACTCTTTGGCCTGGAAATCTAAATTTCCGCCAGTGGGCACCAGGAAATCCATACCAAGAATACCAGGATAATTCATGTCAGTGAAGATTGCCTTCACCAGGTGCGTGGTCCGGCCAACTTGCACCTCTACCCAAGCAATGCCAAGCACCGCTAATGGGCTACCATCGACCTGCCGAACCTGAACACCCTCCGTCTCCAAGACGGGCCTCTGTTCCTTCGGTATCTGGTAATACACCGAACTACTAATCAAAGTATCGGTGGACCCTGTATCGATTAAAAATCGACACTTGGTTGCCCTTACCGTTCCATCAACAAACAGACCATACCGAGGGCCAAGACTTGAACCAGGCAGAGTTATTACTCTTTGCTCTTCCCCTGACTTTTGTCTCTTTCCTCCTTCACCACCCCCGTCACTACGATATCGTTTGGACCCTGTGCACAATCCAGCCTGCCCGCGGGCCTTACGTGAGGCTGATTGGCGTTTCCCTGCATTTGGGGAGGTCTCCTTCGGGGATTCTTGCACTGCCGTGCAAAATGCCCCTCTTTTCCACAATTGAAACACCTCCAGGTATTACCCTCTACCTTTGGAGGTTGCTGCGTCTCTTTAGACTGCACACCACTCTGGCTTGGAACCGGACTTGTTAATTTCTCCAACAACCCAGTTACAATTTCCAAAGTCCGTTTTTGCTCACTAAGACTTCTCTCAACCGTCCCTAATCTCTGCTCTACTCCGGAGTCAGTTGCCCTTGCCAACTTGGCAGGCTTACAGTCCAGCATTCTTTGCTGTTCGACCATCTCAAAATTGTCTGTCTCCAGGGCAGCCTGGATTGCCTCATCCAAATTGCTTGGACGGGCTCTATTGATTCCCTCTCGGACAGAATGGCTATTTACAGCGTCCAGAAAATGGTTCCTTGCCAATCTATCTCGGGCATCTTCCACTATCTCAGGGTATGCCCGAACTGTCAATTAATGAATTGCTTGCCCTAGTTCTTGTAGGGTTTCCTTTGGCTTTTGGTGTCGATACCTTAGTTCGACAAGGTAATTCTCACTCTGTCGACCAGACCCAAAACGCCTCTCTAGCAACTTGACAAGCACACCATATGTGTACTGTTGCCCTGAGTCACCCAACAACCGAAGAGCGTCCCCTTGCAAGCTTGCGGCCAAATAACTTGCGGCTTGCTCATCATTCCACTGGTTGACCTCTCGGCAAGACTCGAAATGGCGGTAATACTCCTTCCAGAGTACCTTACCACTGTACCTGTCAGGGGTTATATTCGGGCGGCGACTTGGTCGCTCCAAACTTTCCTCCGACCATCATCACTACAAACCTGTGATTCTCTCAGTGGCCAAGGACCCACTGAAGAGCTGTTCACCCCCAGCTAAACTGTCGCCTCTGCCTCGACTGGTCGAGTCGCGAAGCCTAACAGTTCGCTGCGCACCTGTTTAGGTGTAACTACCTCCCTCTCTTGCAGGAAGGGGTTAGTACTCCTCTGATCCTGTCCCATGCCACCTTGCCCCGAAAAGAACAACGTCAGGTCGTCATTGACTTGACCGTCATTTTCACTGACAATGGGCGTCAACTTCGCTCGGGAGAACATCCCTGAGCCTTGTTGTTTCAGAGGTGTACTCTCAACAAAACTAACCTTTCCCAACTTGGGGACCGTCTCAGGCACCATGCCTAGACTTGACACCTGCCCTGTTGCACCAGAGACATACCCAGAAGTCTCTTCCGGCAACAGACACTCAACATCCGAATCTACCTGTTGGTACACACGCCGACCTTTATCTGGCATGTCTTTGTTTCCTCCCTTGGGGAAAACTTCCAACTGTGAATCGGACATTGCTTCCAACTTCTTTGTCAGGAGATCTTTCTCCCAACGCAGAAATTGGGCCTCCATCCGCAATTGGTGCACCTCTTTATCACCACCAGCACCCGAGGTGCCCTTTCGACCCATTGAGCCTGTGCTCATACTGCCGTCTCGTACTCGTCCGAGGGGGTATCCCTTAGGGCCTCCAACCAACGAATAGTACGTCTCTGTTGTTGGATGATTGTCCAAACGTAACAGAGAATTAGCAGCACAACCAAAACCAAGCAGACTAGACTCAAAGTAAAGATAATTATTGACCACACCTGCATTAGGTTTGCCTTCTTCACAGGGTTTCCAAACTTGGCCACTGCCCGCTTGGTGACTCAGTCACATCAAGCTCGGCTGCCACCGTAGGAATCCTTTGTTGTCTCAAACCTTGCAAGACCACTGCTCCGTGTGTTCGAATAGCCAGGCTATCGATTCGCAATAATGTCACCGTGTGATCCCTTGCGACCCGGCGCAAGCGTCTCAACTCCAAACGAGTCTTAGCCAAAACCCAAACAATCACCAATCCAATAACCACAAAAATCAACAACACAACGACAATCCACAACTGCATTTATACCAGACTTGTAACTTGTGTATCTTTAGCAAAGGCCAACTTAATCAATCACAATCATCCCACTTCTGACACCATTTGTGGCGGGTTTCCCAGGCTCAACCTAAGTTCGATAGGGTCAAGTCAGACACCATTTGCGGTGACAACAATTCCCCCAAACTAAGATTCTTTCCTAGACGAGATACCACTCGGAGCGGTCTCCGGGCCAGGGGTATGAGTCCGTTTTGATGGAAATCTACCACCAATTGTGATTGATTGTTAAGTCTATGCTAGCACACAGTTACTCAGAGAAACAAGGCACCTGAAAACAGAATTGTCGGTACAACAATATAATTTATTCACATTATAATGAACAACATTACTGTGATTGAGTTGGGATTGATTCTTTTATTAACACATGGGTCCTCTTTCCCTTCAATCTCAATGTATAATTGACAGGTAAGATTACAATGAAAAGTACTCAGCTCGCATCAGCATTACACTACTACATCAGCAATGCCCACTAGCATCAGCCTTAAATGACAGCGTCAACAATGCACACTAGCATCAGCATTAAACGACAGCGTCAACAATGCACACTAGCATCAGCACTAAACAACAGCGTCAATAATGCACACTAGCATCAGCACTAAACAACAGCGTCAACAATGCACACTAGCATCAGCACTACACGAGAACATTAGCCGTATACAGTTGGTATAGCTTTGTACTCATCAGCAATGCACGCCAGCGTTAGCTATGTACAGCTTCCAAAGCTTTGTACCAGCTACGCATCAGCTATGCACGCTAGCATCTACAACGTACAGCTCATACAACTTATATTCACTTTGCAGCTAATGCACCGCGCGCTAGTCAGCGACGTACACGCAGAGCTAAGACAATAACTTACGTCTTTCTACGCTGGCAGCTATCGCTCTTTCTATGCGCTATGGCATACCGCAGGCAACCACGACCGGCGCAGCCATCGCATCGCTACGCGCCTGTCCAATCAGCGCGCGCAACATAAGGTCACCCACAATTTAAATATTAGACTGGTATAGTCTTTCACTTTCCGTTACAATAGTGACCGGTAATTATTGAGATCGAGATGCTACTTAATTAGTGTATGAATAAAAACAAGTGTTCATGTGTGAGCTGAGTCTTTGGTGTCATTATAAATAATGTGAATAGTGATCGGTAATTAGACCGAGATGCCTACTTCATTAGTGTATGAATACAAACAAGTGTTTATGTCTGAGCTGAGTTTATGGTCTTTTTGTATTATACTGAAGCTTGATATTAAACCACGCCCATACGCGACAACGGGGCCGGGGGAGGGTGTGAACGAATCTTCACACATCTTATTTATTTATATATTTGTGTTTATTTTTCTTCTTTCTATTTTTTATACATTTTTTGGGGGGGGGGGGAGATTAATTTGCTGATATTTTGTTAAAGTGAAAAATATCTAAAAACATTTGATAAAGCAGCATTTTGAGAAATTTTAAATATATTGTTGTATGCATAGCAACGGCACAGCATTGTGGTAAAATCTGTGGCCGCTTACAGCCGCTGTGGGCTTTGGGTCAGTGGCCGCTTGCAGTCATTGTAGTATTAGTAGACGTTTAGGTTGTGGCTGGTTCCGACTGCTATGGACACCGGTTTGGGCTGCGGCCACTACGGACTTTTGAATTGTGGCCGCTTGTGGCCGATATGTGCGTTTGGGCCAGCTGTGGCCACTTGTCGCTTCTATGGGCATTTGAATTGTGGACGTTTCTGGCAGCCTTAGTCTCTTTAAAGAGTACTCTGAACCAACTAAAGAGTTTCTTTATGGGCTTCGTACTGAACCCCTGAATCAATAATAGCCCTAAGCAGGGCCAAATGACCCCCTACGCAACTAACACTCACACACAAAGTGCTCGCTCAAAAACAGAAAAACGATCGAACACACTTGAAGTGTAGCTCTAAGCAAAATGTAATAATGACCTTTCCTCATTTTGAGAGAGGAAACTAAACAACAGTTTTTATTATATAAACCCACAGTAAAATAACTTTCTCCGAACTTAAGAGTGTCTGGAATTCAGAAAACCCTAAGGTCACTGGGAAAAACAAATTGTAACTAAAATGCATTCCCGATGTCGCCTCTTGCAGATTAAAGTCACCCCTTCAGTGTAAAAACAAATCACCCAAGTAATTGGGAAAACATTGTGCACATGTTAAACACCAAAAATATAAGTACTGTTGCATGTGTAAACGTAACAGGTGCATTTGTATCCACCCAAGGCAGCAGCAGACCGTGGGCGTTTCTTAATTCTAGACAAAACGGGCTTAGACATAATTACGTTTGCTAATAAAAATATAACGTCAAAATAGTAGTTAATTAATGGCCTTAAGTTTTGAATAGGTTCTTTCTCAAAAGGCAAAATGAACGATATATACAGACATGCCCAAAATTTTACGCAGGACTCGGGCAGTTATCAGGTGTGAAAGGAACACAAAAGAAGAGGGTACAAGAAACAGTGTCATATACTAGTCCTAGGACCGGACAAAGGAGAGATTAAACATGAATAGATCAACTAGGAAGAGCAGGGTTTATAGCTGATAGAAGAAAGCAAAAGAGGAATGAAAATGAAAAATATAATGTCGTTCTGTTTCTTTATGACATAACCACACGTACTCTAAAAATGGGAGAATACCAATTATTTATATGTGCTGAGAAGCCCTCTATAAATAAAATCTTGTTGACGTGACGAGCTTAATAATAATGTATATGATGCCTCATAAAAAACAATAATAATAAACTAGGTCTAGTACATACACAGCTATAACAACTCAACAGGCAAACATGCAGGCAGTTGACAAGGCCAGGAGTAAGACTTCACAAACAAGAAAATGTTTGTTTTACAATCGGACAACATAAACAACTAGACTGAACAAGTCAGACAGACTATGATCGAACAAGTATATGATATTCAGACAATTGAACCAGTTCTTTATATTTCAACAAGTTAATCAAAAAACTTCGCAATGATTGAGGAAAGCGCATTGATAGAGTGATAATACTGTTGGACTGTGACGAGTCTAATCTGCTCTGAACGCCTCGCTATCACACACACTGAATGTTATGCTAGTTGCTGCACGCACAACTCTTGTATGCCATCCAAGTGTACATGTAATGTGGGCCATGCATCTAGTACACTACACACAGCTAGCTAGCTACGTGCTATACACGGTTATTGTATGCCGTCTTCACAGATCTCTGTATACAAGTACATGTACTATGTGCGCTCACCATTATACTAGTAGTCTACTGCTCGTCAATCTTCTGTATGGTACAACCCTTGGTCTTGCTTCCCACAAGGCTCGTTCTCGGTAGTCATAGATTACCTTGTGTCTTGCCCGAGATGTTGGTATACAATTGATAATTAATTTGCTTTGATGGTTTTTATTGGGGGAGGATGGAGGGCGCTCGTATTTCTAATTTTTTTTGTGTTCATTTTGTTATTGTTTTTTAGTTTATTGTTCCATTTTTAATGTCCTATCTTTAATCAGTATGGTAGACTGGGAGGGGGGTCTATTTGTGCAATTTAGTCCTTCACGTTTTATTTCGTACGTAATTATTGTCCGTTAAGACTGTTTTATCATTATTAATTCATCTGTACCTCCTGTAATAATTTTTGTATAATATTGAATGGGGATATATTTTTATATAATATGAGGGCCCCAAATGATCAGCTGTGCTGGATGGGTTACCCTCGTTAAAGATGGTTTTAAATTAAAAATAAATAAATAGAAGCGAACGACGAAGCCCCAAAACTGGTGATCTCAAGTGTTAGCCTTTTACTCTAGTTAGGGCGATAAACTAGGGTAACGCGCGGTCATTGGCTTAACTGCCCCGTATTGTGAGTATGCAAATTGAGTCACGGTCACTCCGTACAAACTTAATAATGATATACAAGAATGCGTAATTCAATGGTGTGTACGTTTACAGATTAAAACAATGGCACACATATCGTAAACATTGTATCTAATAATATTTCATCAATTTTAGCCTCAGCTGTAAAATAAATGGAAACTTGTTTAATTCAATTCCATGGCAGCCCAGGGGCCGAATTACATAATAATTATTTTAAAGCTTAACAATAAATTCAAAAAATATATATCCATATACAAATTTAAATTTACGGTGTATACATTAACAACAACACGTGTTTTAAACAAAACTGCAGGCAATTTGTTAGTCTCTGAGCTCTGAATCTGTTAGTTTTGCATTTCGGTTGAGGTATTGATTTAGTTTTACGAAGGGACCGTTGGTTTGTTTTGCGAGGTGGAAAGAGGTGAGACATGATTTGTTTGGTTGTTAAATCAGCTGCAATGTTTTTTGCACAACAAGCGACGGCGATTGCTTAGACTATAGGTTAGTTGAGGGACTCTAAAGTACTCCGAGAGTCACACAGGAACACATTCAAGTTACTCTACGTGCCATTCAGATCACTTAGTTTCAATCAACCAAGAACATAGTATAACTATGTACCGTCTATGTATTATTCAGTAACTGCAAAAATAAGCAAAATATTTTACACAGCGCCCTCTCGTAACTTAATGAGAAAGATTATTTTAGACTGGCTATAGTCCTTTGTTGTATTTATACCGTTTAATTAAAGTGTTGCTTCGTCGCTGCGCTCACACTCTATTGGACGACACAACACTGGAAAACATATTCTGGTTCAGAATTATCTAGTGGTGCTAGATCAATGAGTGTTACATATAGGTTTAGTTACTGGATTTTAGTCATAAATATTGTGTTATAGGCAATGTACAATTAATATATTGAAGTGAGTGTTTATTTATTTGGAATTACACTTTTGAAACAGTGGCACACGATGTATGTAAAATATCGGTGCATCCATCAAAACAATTTCTAAGTACAATAGTTACAACAATTAATATTTATAAAAATAACAATATTTAATAATACAAATATTAAATAATAGTAATAATTTAGCGAAACAAAGCGAACACATGGAGCTGAACGAAGGGACGCATTGACACGCCGCACCATCGTATGCGAGATAACCATGTAGACCTACACAATGCCAGGTAGGTCTACTGAGGTAGGGTGAGCAAAATAACAAAATGCATACGAACTAATGTAGGCCTATATCCCGCGATTCGCTTTGCTTCGTCAAATACAAATAATAAATAATATCAAGTAAATGGATATTTACAAAATAAATTGCAAAACAAATTGCATGGTCTTGTGTCTAAAGATGATTTGACAACACTGTACACTGCTAGAACGCTGGTCAAAACCTCAACCAACACGGACCACATGCGAACCACACAACAGCCGTTTAAAACATTTAACCAACAAGCCTAAACATTTAATCAACGTTTACTAATGTCCAAACTTGTTGGTGAAAATCATCCAACAACAATTGCGCGTCTCACCCGGCAGCCCGTGCCGGCTAAAGCTCCGACCCGCGTTCCAACAGTGTAGGTTTCGGCGGATAGGCTAATAGGCTATCTCCTAACACCCCAACGCATCAGACTTGTAACCCATACGCAAAAAGAGAAATGAAAACATGAAAACAATTGATTTAGAAACATGTCAAAGCGACAAGAGAATCCCGTCCATGTCAAAATCCCCCTCCACCCGCGGATTTCAGACGCATGAATTAACGCAATTAATGCCTTTATATTAATGAAACAATACAATAAATAGCTATAAATAATCAACAGCAATGGCAGTAAACAAGTACATATATAAACATCAATTACGTAAGTCAGCTCTTAGCTTCCATGCACGCTTGGTGTAAGATTTACAAAAATCATCAAAAATAATAGCAATATTGTCAACATCACATTTGTTTGGATTAATTGATACATTAATACCTAATGTAAGGTTCAATTTAACATCTAAGTTACTTGACATAAATAATTCCCAAACATCAATACGATTCATGGAGATTAATTTTCTTTCTAACTTAACATATTCATCGGTTCTTATCATTGAGCGCAGTGCAAGCGAACAAAAACTTTTGAATATTTTCAGTACCATTATTACACGTTTTGCAAGTGCTGTGTCTTCCATTCCAAAATTGAATAAATTATTTGAATCATGGCTCTATAAGCCCTTTGGGTATTTCCCGGAATCTCTCATCTCGACAACATTTAATACGTACAATATTTTATTATATCCTTGCTCATTGAGCTCAGCCCTCTAGGCACTTCAGGTAACTCTTGGAACCTCTTTCCTAAAAAGGTAATGAGATTTTAGTGAAATGTACCAAGCAGTTCTCAATTCTATCAACTGTTATTAGGACCTCCAAATTTATCAACAATTTAACTAACTCAAGAGACACTGGCTCCTACTGTACAGGTGGTTTATGCAAATGCCTTCTTCTACTAACTATGATTTGCTGAACTATTGGTGAATCAACTGGATTTTAATTTGCATTTAATAATGAATTTGACCATTGGCTGCCGATGTAGAAGTGATCATATTATCTGATTTTGCTTTCTTATTGACTAAAAACGCAGCAATAATCTCAATATTGAGTTATTTTAGCCAAGTAATAAACTGTCTGCACTTGTAAAGATAACTGTGTTTCTTCATCCCTTCAATACCGCTATTGAACTTTGACCAAAATCATTGTGAATAAATGATCTGAAACATTGAAAACAAATGGACGGATATGCAGCATTAGATTATCTCATTATTTCTGAGCAATCAATATTAATAGCACATATTGCACCAGTGAATTTGGTAGAGCACAGCAGTGAGTTTTTGTTTCTTCCTAATTCTAGAGTACCTGCACCTTCCACAGAAATAATTCCTTTAATCCAGGGTCTATAACTGGACCACAGAATCGGCCAAAAAACACAAAAATGGCCACTAAGGAAAAACAAGTGTTCTTTTGCCTTTACAGAGGTGAATATGATCTAATACACTCGATATGAGTCTGTTAAAATCTAGAAACAATCTTCTCTTTCAAGATGACTGTTTCTCGGTAATACTATTAGAAGCAAGCAATTCTAAAATTGATTATGTTACAAATAAATGCTCTTTTACTGCTGAATTATTGTTGTGATAGAACATGGGAGGAGGATTTGCAGATTCTGTAACCCTGAATAATTACTGACATTGCCATGCGAGAAGGGCCAATATTATGCCAAAATTGTACATGTTGTTTTAATCTTCCTTTGACTGCTATTTCAATTCTTCCAACCCACAATTGATTCACAGTTGCATGTTACCTTCAGTACATCACTGATGAACTTATATTCCAGAATTGTCATTTTAAGGCAGGATGGAGGATTCCGCAGCCCAGCGCCCTGTTGACGTAGGAGTGATGGCCATGGTGTTTGACAATGTGTTGGAGATGATGTTTCGCTGAGAGATAGTGACTTGCCACGGGGTGATTCTGTTGTGGAAGTTTGTGTATCCAATTGATGAGGCAGCTCTTGCTCTTGGTTTAACCCTAGATGATGACCGTTCATCGAAGCTAAATGGGCAGTCTCTTGACCAGTGACCTGGCATTCTGCAGCTCAGTGTAGCAGATATCAGCATTTGGCATGCTTACCGTATTTTAGATGTTCATGTCGAACCTCCTGATAATTAAGTACAACTTTACCAAACAGGCGTTGGGTAAAATGTTACCCAACATTATTACTGCGATTGGGTAATTTAATTTGTCTAACTTATAGGTCTAAATGGTTTCCCTCTGTTTTATGTAAATTGTATAAAATACTTACTTTTGAATGGGTATTTTGTCTTTATTGTTTGGTAATTATTGTTTGGTAATATGGGAGTTTTGTTTTGCACCTGGCCTAGTTACAACTGTAAGGATTTCCTCAAATGGTTTGAGTATTTGAAGGTTAAGACAATGTTGAGTTTTGTAATATTGTTCTTCTCCTTAGTTCAGGTTAAGCAAAACTATGTAACCGATTGACCGACAGTGCATAATGGCCGCGACACGACCTGCCTGCACACGATTGCACAATGACTTGTACGAGTGGTCTTCTCTGGACGTATACATGCATAATATACATGACTTTTGTACACTGTAAAATGTTTGTGAACACGTAGTTAAAATCACCTGCTGTATCTTGAGTACATACACGCGGATATCTCATCCCACAAACTAACGAGAAAAGCAATATAGCTTAAATACTCAACAACTGCTTAATTACCTTCAACCGCCTCAATCAGTTAATGAAACTCCCACTGATGTGATATTATTTGATTTCGTGTTCTCCATCTTGAATTTGGGAGACTTTACATAAAATCATTTATTTCATACACTTTCATAGTAAAATAAATAACTGTAAACTCTATAACATAAATAAAACTTACACAACTTGTGTTAACTTTATTTTTCAGTTTTACATTTACTGTTTTTACTTAAATTAGGTTTTTGTTTACATACCGGTAAGTAACTTGTTTTACTTAACTTTTGTTTAAACTATCTTATCTCTGAGTGGGGATTTATCAATTACCAAAAGAAACTGTAAATATAACTCAAATCAGAAGGTGATTTATGTGTCACATTTTACACCATGTGTGTGTTTACACCATAATAATAATAATAATAATAAAGATTTATAGCGCGCACATATCCACCCTGCTGGGCGCTCAAGGCGCGGAAACAAAGATAAAAACATGTGTGTGTTTACACCATGTGTGTGTTTACACCATGTGTGTGTTTACACCATGTGTGTGTTTACACTTTGCGTGACCTTTACCAGGGCATTTCCCTAAAAATGTGTGTGTATTACTTCTCAGATGAATAACATTGGAGATGTTATGTTAGTGCCTTATTCAAAATAAATCAAATTAAGAATTTTTCTGCATGCTGATAATTAGCTCAAAACATCTGTTTTTATGGTTTCTTGGCATAGACCAGTGAACATTTCTTTTTTGTGTTTTGCCCAGCGCAGTTTGACTTTGGGGTTCTTTGAAAACACCTATAGGCCTATTGCATGTACAAGATTCACTATGTTGACAGTGTTACGAATCTTACCCTTTGATCATGATGATATATCGCCCTCTATTTCAGATAAAATGGAAATGATCTTGTGTCATTGAACGAACACTAAGCTATTTACTCTTTGTACTCCTTTAAAACATAAAGGGAAATTAAACATTTTACATCATGACTGTTTAAACGGTATTTTAGTGACGATGCACACCCATGGATAAGGGAAGACAAGTCATCAGCAGTGGAACCAGCCGTCTGTAGCCCTGTCACACGCGATGCATATACCGCCAGTATGAGCTATGATGATATCCCTTCCCAACCGCCCTTGGAAAACCAGTAACCCCGCCATCCGCAGTACCATTAAAGGATCCGTGACATTCCAAGTTATGATGGCGTTATTTTATAGGTAATAATTAATAAACACTAAAGAAAAAAGAAAAAAACGAGTTTATTACCCCGTGTCTATTTTTTAATTATTTTTTTTCATTTAAAAATATTACCCCTTCGGAACGCCCACAAAAATTCCCGCTGGCTCACGAATATATGACGTCATGCGCGTGACGTAAACGGGGTAACGAAAGCGAAGAAGCCAACGTACCACCATTCTTAGACCCCTTGCTGCTTGAACATTTGACCTCTTTAAGGTCAAGGAACACGGTGTTTTAGTGACGATGTACACCCATGGATGAGGGAAGACAAGTCATCAGCAGTGGAACCAGCCGTCTGTAGCCCTGTCACACGCGATGCATATACCGCCAGTATGAGCTATGATGATATCCCTTCCCAACCGCCCTTGGAAAACCAGTAACCCCGTCATCCACAGTACCATTAAATTAAACACTACACCAACCACAAGAAGAAGCCAACGTACCACCATATGGTAGCACGCACACACCAGCATGGTTTCTTACTTACCATTCTTGAACATTTGACCTCTTTAAGGTCAAGGAACACGTAGTAAACAAACAGAGCAAAGCAGTGACGACACATTCATTCATAAATACTTGCAGCCCAGACTGTACACGCGCAAGAACATGAGCGGTTGTAATCTGATACGACCGTGTAGGAGATGCCACGCGAACGTCTTTGTACGGTAGTTCAGTGGCCTGACAATTTCTACTGTTTCTTCTTCTTGTTCTCAACATTTGTTGTAGATTTTAATTTTGTGCGCAGGTTGTATGTGAGATGGAGTATCAGGGCCACTACATCAGGGTGAACTAAAACAAATAGTTAAGGTATAATATAGGTCCTTGCTCTATGATTTCTTGTTAGTTTGTTTTGTGATTATTAATGGGGCGAGGTATAAGCCCCTTTAGATTGTCTTAAAATCCCCCCCCCCCAACTGACAACACTACTGACCATTGAAATTATGCCGTCATCCATTGAATAGAAATACACATTTCTATAATATTCATGCCATATTGTAAAATAGTTTGTTTATTGTAACTCGTCAAAGCTTTCTTAGTGAAAACCCAATCAAAATGTCGACCTTGTGATTTTAAATGACTCAGACTTGGTTAAAAAAAGGAGAATGACTATGATGTACATTCCTTTCTCTATGTTTTTAATCAGCTCAACATATAGTATGCATGTATATGTGACTGTACTGAAGGCTTACATGGGTGAGGTTCAGCAGTCTGAGGACGGAAGTGCCAGTGTGTCGGTCGAGTTGACACTGCCGTGAGACACGGCCGAAGAGAGGGCCGAGAGACTCGGTCGCAATCAAGTCTAGACGCGAGTGGAATCGGATCGATAATCTATCTACTTGAGCACATAAGTTAAAACGGGTCAATCCTGATAACCTTATAACGCAACCTACTTGTCCTACAAGCTATCAAAAACTCTATCTTGATCGGGTAACTTAGTTTGTCGATCTGTGTTTCTTGATATTGCCCACACATGCTCTTTTTTGAGGCAATAGGCCGTATTCATAAAAATAAGTAATTGCTTTTACTAAAGTAACAACCCCCTTTTACTAACCTTTTACTTAAATGTGTATTCATAGAAATAAGCAATGACTTTCAAGTAAAAGCTACACATTTTAAGCATTAGTAATTGCTTTTTACTTATAAGTAAATGCTAGAGAAATTAGCACCTACTTCAATTTGTATTCATAAAAATGACCTTCGACTAGCATTTACTAGTGATTGGGCCGGATAAAATAAAAGTTAGCAATTGCTTATCTAGTAAAAGCTCAAGCAATAGCAATTGCTTAACAAGTAAAAGCTCAAGGTTAAGCAATTGCTTAAAAATGTATAAATAACCTTATTCTTTGACTAGCACATGTTGCTTGGGTGGGTTAGCAATTGCTTATGGGTATAACAATGATGGGAGGTCAGTTCCGATTAGCCTAGTGGTTGTATATGAGGCATGTGTTAGCAACATGGATGCTGCCGAAGAATTGGGGAGTGGTACAAATAGTGAGCAATCTTTGAACGAACTGTTCGTTAGTATAATCAAAGAGTACCCTGTTCTAATCGAGAAAAGTCAGTTGCCGGGGGTAAAAGACATGAAGGCAAATGCACTTAAAAAAGCACAAATGTCAATTGCTACCAACACAGGTAAAGCTATGGATGAGAAGCAAATTTTGAAAAAGATAGCAAATATGAAAAGTCAAGTGAAGAAGAAAACAGATGGAATGCAAACAGGAAATAGGAAGATTGTTCTGGTTCCATGGGAACAAGATCTGTACAACATCTTCAAAGGGGATGAAAACCCGACTATTACGAAGATGCCATGCGCCATTTCTGCTGGTTTCAAATCAAGTACTTCGACTGCTGCTAGCCACTCCAAATTTTCAAAATTGAACCGAAATAATTTCCGGTATCTGGTAGGATTTACTTCATCACGATTTATTCTTTCATTGTACACCTTTTCATGTTCCCTTACATGCATAAACTCGGCCATGATGGCAGGAGTAATGCAACATGCAAGTGTTAGCAAATGCGTAAGCTCCTCATTTAGTATCTTGTAAAAATATTAGCAAGTGCTACAAGTCTAAAAGGTCTGGTTTATTTATATGCTTCCAAGCAAGTGCTAATCTCTCTAGTAATTGCTTAAAAATCATAGCACTTGCTTTTGCTAACTACTGGAAGCAATTACTTGCAAGTAATTGCTCACTTTTATTAATGAAGATTTAAGAAAATGACTAGTAAAAGCAATTGCTACTTTTTATTTATCCGGCCCATTGTACAAGCACCTAATTTTTGGCTTGCTGTTTAGCCAGTACAGACATATCACATCTTCTGCCATGTTTTTACGTCCAAGACCACAACCTAAGGTGTATAACATCAGGCTTAATCGTGATGAAGTCAACCCTAGCACTTACAGAACTTTATTTAGGTTTGACAAAGAAAATGTGGAATGGCTTGCAAACACCTTCATACCACCAAATACCGAGACTCGTGGATGGTACTGTAGTACAATAGCAACTACTTGAGAACTTACTAGCCGAGGCAAGTAACAACTGTAATCATTTAGCAAATGGTTATGAATAAGATTTTTAGCAATTGCTTAGACTAGACCTTTTACTTACCTAGCTGTTGCTTTTACTTATAACATTTACTAGTAAGTAATTACTTATTTTTATGAATACGGCCTATTGTATATTATGCCCACTCGCTATTTTGTGTGCATGGCAGTATATGGCACACATGTTATTCGAGTAATGGCGTGACGCGATCGGCTGCATCGAACAGCCGTGCATACGATATAACGATTTTACACGTACGAGCAGTACGTCCTTGTATTACGACAACAAAAAACATACAAAAATCAGAAGCTAAAAATGATTGCAATCATTAAAGGAGGACTGTCGTGGATTTAAATCAAACAGTTAAATATGTGATCGTTTTATTCTTTTATATCAGTAAAAGATCAATACAATTTTTGTTTTGTGTTTTTATTGTTTTTGAGAGTGTTATTTTACCATTGTAAAAATGCCCCCCACTTTTACTAGTTGTTCCCGCCCTGCACGGAGGAGCTGTTCGTGACGTCATGTCGGGAAGAGAAATTCGGCTCAAAACTCAGCTCAAAATGATCGCTGCACAAAACTGTGTGAGCCGATGGACCTGACCACTTTACTCTTGTCAGTCGAACTTTGCTCGTCCAAATACGGCGATATTTTGGGTCACTTGGGAACAGATGAAGGCTAACACCGACTTTGGTGGTGTTGCTGCGTCTTGCAGAAACACATCTTCCCGGCATTTTATTTTATCCTGAGGACGATCAGAGCATACTGATCGAAACGTCGAGTTGTACCTCCAGTTCTTTTCAGAACTAATTATGACTCAATTGAGATTCCACATGGTGTCACCGCAATTAGTCTTACTTGGCATTTTATTAGTTCTGGAAACAAAAATCACGGAAGGAATGAAATCGACGCTACGTGTGTCAAACGTGTACATGTACATCATGTACACATCGGATCTTCCCGACCTGACGTCACATATCTTATGCAAATGAAGCTTCCACCATGGGGCGGGGTTGCCTCCCCCAAACACTTCAAACATTGTTTTAAAATACTTGTACTCAGAAATCAATGATTAAATAGACACAGGTGGGTCTCAAAAACAATATTTTATTACAAAACGCTTTAAGTAAAGGATGCCAGTCCCCCTTTAAGAGGCTATCATACTATACAGAAATGATATGAGAGGGGGCTAAAATGTCTTTACCAAATTTTAACATCTTTAATATCGCTGAACAAGCTAGGGGTAGGCGTGATTACCCCCTCCCCGTGTAATTGAACATTAACAAAACAGTTCACGGTGTGGTTTTCAATATTTTGTACACATAGGTATTTTGTACACATAGGTATTTTGTATACTGAGATGTCCCAAATGCTCAGTTAAACTATGCCTATGCTTCGCACTCGCCATCAACACGTCATTGTATATTATGCCCACTCGCTATTTTATGTGCATGGCAGTATATATGGCACACACGTTATTCGTGTAATGGTGTGACGCGATCGGCTGCATCGAACAGCCGTGCATACGATTTTACACGTAAGAGCAGTACGTCCTTGTCAACTACCCTCATATAACGACAACAAAATAATATAATTGAACATTAACAAATAAAATTCAAGGGGTCTTCAAATGGTATTTTGTACACATGGAACTTGGCAGGTGTGGGGCTATAATGCCGTTCAGATGTCCCAATGTTCAGTAAACTATAATAATAATAATAATAATTTGTGGACTTATATAGCGCACGTATCCACCAACTGAGTGGTGCTCAAGGCGCATATTATTACCCCTGCTCATAAGGCTCATACATCATTCCTGAAACCATCTCAGCTCCCTGGGGAGTATACAGCTCAATTGCTGTCATTACAGCGCATATAGGGCTAATCAACCAACTCTGCCCTCACAGGTACCCATTTAACCCCTGGGTGAAGAGAAGCAATTATGGTTAAGTGTCTTGCTCAAGGACACAAGTGTCACGGCCGGGATCCGAACCCACATTCCGCTGCTAACACCAGAACTTGAGTCCGGTAAGCTAGACCGTTCGGCCACGACGCTTCGCATTGACCATCAACAAGGCTAAGCAATAACAAACCTTCAAGTTACAGGGCTTCATCTCATCAAACCCTACTTCTCTTATGGACAGTTTTATGTTGAAGAAAATGCCTGAAACAAAATTTACCCAAAATGTGCTCACATAAACCCAAACAAACTGAAAAAGTTCAGTCCTTATAACCATATAACACTCTCGCATATTTCATTTCCCTAGTCATAAACTACTGCCTACGTTTACAAAATCCAATCATCAGATCGGGTAACTTAGCTTATAATAATATACATGCCGTGTAGCCAGGGATCATGCAACATATGTTACATATGTTTAAGCCATTATGCATTATTGGTAATGTTGACAACAATGCTTCAAAAACTGAGTTTTGAATCAAGATTATTATACATTAAACACCCAATGTACAAGTTTCAGCTGTGTACGTTATGTCATTGTTTATTGTTTATTTGTTTAATGCATCCAGAATTGTAATTATTATTCCGATTCTAACGTTGAATTATTCCCCATAAGAATAACATATAAAAATAATAACAGACAGCCACATTGCCTTCAAATAATTTAGTTCATATATTATTTTGCTTTGTATATTTTGTGAACTGTGTATTTTAATAGGAAAATACAGTTGTTGATAATAACGTTTTAAGAGCCCTTATCGAAACAGATCTGTGTAGTTTGATATTCTTTGTTGTGCATAATATAAATTACGTAATTGTACGACATATGGTGAGCGTTTAACAAAGAACGACACAAATCAAATCAATCTCGTATATTATGTTTTGTTAATTGTATGCTTACTTCAGGACAGTGCATTTCCTGTGCATACGAAGTAGTTTTCCTTTTTATTTGATTATTTTGAATGGAAATTAAGAGAGGCTTTTCCAATGTCACACTGTTTCGGTTTTGTTTGTTTGTTTGTGTATTCCCTCTACTACAGAGGTTCTTGTGTGAATTGCTGACATGAGACATGCAAAACAGACGTAATGATCTGAGAATGTTCATTATTCACGATTTATAAGGCAAAACGTAACGCTGATTGGGTTTTCTTACCCTACGTTTACACTAGAGGGATGTTTACCTATTGTAGGGACAGGGCCAGATTGATGAAAGGGTGGGGCATTGGCCCAGTACCGTTAAGTTTGCCGTGGTGAAGCGTCTCCCCTCCTCCTGAAAATATGGACCCGCCCCTAAAACAGGTAAAACACAACATATATAAATGCAGAAAGATCGATCTTCATCTGAACATGTATTATCTAAAAAAAACTGCCCCCACTCCCAACAATCTAGCGCCACCCCAATATAGTTGAGCCAACTAGATCCAAACTGAGTCCTAAATGTAGATCCGATCTAAATGTAGATCTGACCTAAATGTATATCCAAATGTGCCCTAAATGTAGATCCGATCTAAATGTAGATCCAAACTGAGCCCTAAATGTAGATCCGATCTCAATGTACATCGAAACTGAGCACTAAATGTAGATCCGATCTAACTGTAGATTGAAAGTGAGCCCTTAATGTAGATCCGATCTCAATTTAGATGCAAACGGAGCCCTAACGGAGTGTCGTGGCCGAGCGGTCTAGCTTACCGGACTCAAGTTCTGGTGTTAGCAGCAGAATGTGAGTTCGAATCCCGGGATTAAATGGGTACCTGTGAGGGCAGAGTTGGTTGATTAGCCCTATATGCGCTGTAATGGCAGCAATTGAGCTGTATACTCCCCAGGGAGCTGAGATGGTTTCAGGAATGATTTATGAGCCTTATGAGCCTTATGAGCAGGGGATAATAATATGCACCTTGAGCACCACTCGGTTGGTAGATACGTGCGCTATATATGTCCACACATTATTATTTTTATTATTATTAAATGTAGATCCGACCTAAATTTAGGTCCAAACTGAGCCCTAAATGTAGATCCGATCTCAATCTAGATCGAAACTCAGCCCTAAATGTAGATCGGATCTCAATGTATATCCAAACTGAGCCATAAATGTAGATCCAAACTAACTGTAGATGAAAACTGAGCTCTAAATGTAGATCTGATCTAACTGTAGGTGCAAACTGAGCCCTAAATGTAGATCCAATCTTAATTTAGATCCAAACTGAGCCCTAAATGTAGATCCGATCTTACTGTAGATCCAAACTGAGCCCTAAATGTAGATCGGATCTCAATGTAGATCCAAACTCAATGTACATCCAAACTGAGCCCTAAATGTAGATCGGATCTAAATGTAGATGCAAACTGAGCCCTAAATGTAGATCCGATCTCAATATAGATCCAAACTCAATGTAGTTCCAAACTGAGCCCTAAATGTAGATCCGATCTAACTGTTGATGCAAACTGAGCCCTAAATGTAGATCCGATGTAACTGTAGATGCAAAGTGAGCCCTAAATGTAGATCCGATCTAACTGTAGATGCAAACTGAGCCCTAAATGTAGATCCAAACTAAATGTAGATCCAAATTGAACCCTAAATGTAGATCGGAACTCAATGTAGATGCAAACTGAGCAATAAATGGAGATCGGATCTCAATGCAGATGGAAACTGAGCTCTAAATGTAAATCCGATCTCAATGTAGATCCAAACTCAACGTAGTTCCAAACTGAGCACTAAATGTAGATCGGATCTCAATATAGATGAAAACTGAGCCCTAAATGTAGATCCGATCTAACTGTAAAAGCAAACTGAACCCTAAATGTACATGCGATCTAAATGTAGATCCAAACTGAGCCCTAAATGTAGATCCGATCTCAAACTAACTGTAGATGAAAACTGAGCTCTAAATGTAGATCTGATCTAACTGTAGGTGCAAGCTGAGCCCTAAATGTAGATCCAATCTTAATTTAGATCCAAACTGAGCCCTAAATGTAGATCCGATCTTACTGTAGATCCAAACTGAGCCCTAAATGTAGATCGGATCTCAATGTAGATCCAAACTCAATGTACATCCAAACTGAGCCCTAAATGTAGATCGGATCTAAATGTAGATGCAAACTGAGCCCTAAATGTAGATCCGATCTCAATATAGATCCAAACTCAATGTAGTTCCAAACTGAGCCCTAAATGTAGATCCGATCGAACTGTTGATGCAAACTGAGCCCTAAATGTAGATCCGATGTAAATGTAGATGCAAAGTGAGCCCTAAATGTAGATTCGATCTAACTGTAGATGCAAACTGAGCCCTAAATGTAGATCCGATCTCAATATAGATCCAAACTCAATGTAGTTCCAAACTGAGCCCTAAATGTAGATCCGATCTAACTGTTGATGCAAACTGAGCCCTAAATGTAGATCCGATGTAAATGTAGATGCAAAGTGAGCCCTAAATGTAGATTCGATCTAACTGTAGATGCAAACTGAGCCCTAAATGTAGATCCGATCTCAATATAGATCCAGACTCAATGTAGTTCCAAACTGAGCCCTAAATGTAGATCCGATCTAACTGTTGATGCAAACTGAGCCCTAAATGTAGATCCGATCTAACTGTAGATGCAAAGTGAGCCCTAAATGTAGATCCGATCTAACTGTAGATGCAAACTGAGCACTAAATGTAGATCCAAATTGAGCCCTAAATGTAGATCGGAACTCAATGTAGATGCAAACTGAGCAATACATGGAGATCGGATCTCAATGCAGATGGAAACTGAGCTCTAAATGTAAATCCGATCTCAATGTAGATCCAAACTCAATGTAGTTCCAAACTGAGCACTAAATGTAGATCGGATCTCAATATAGATGAAAACTGAGCCCTAAATGTAGATCCGATCAACTGTAAAAGCAAACTGAACCCTAAATGTACATGCGATCTAAATGTAGATCCAAACTGAGCCCTAAATGTAGATCCGATCTCAATGTAGATCCAAACTGAGCACTAAATGTAGATTCGTCCTAAATGTAGATCCAAACTGAGTCCTTTAATGTACCTGCGATCTAAATGTAGATCCAAACTGAGCCCTAAATGTAGATCCGATCAAAATGTAGATCCAAACTGAGCCCTAAATGTAGATCCGATCTCAATGTAGATCCAAACTGAGCACTAAATGTAGATCCGACCAAAATGTATATCCAAATGTGCCCTAAATGTAGTCCGATCTAACTTTAGGTTGAAAGTTATCCGATCTAACTGTAGATGCAAACGTAGCCTTAAATCTACATCGGATCTCAATGTAGATCCAAACTCAATGTAGATCTAAACTGAGTTCAAATGTAGATCCAATCTAACTGTAGGTTGAAAGTGAGCCCTAAATGTAGATATGATCTAACTGTAGATGCAAACTGAGCCCTAAATGTAGATCGTATCTCAATGTAGATGCAAACTGAGCCCTAAATGTAGATCGGATCTCAATGTAGAGCCAAACTCAATGTAATTCCAAACTGAGGCCTAAATGTAGATCCAAACTCAATGTAATTCCAAACTGAGCCCTAAAATGTAGATCCGATCTAAATGTATATCCAAACTGAGCCCTAAATGTAGATTCAAACTAAATGTAGATCCAAATTGAGCCCTAAATGTAGATCGGAACTCAATGTAGATGCAAACTGAGTAATAATTGGAGATTTGTAGATCCGATCTAACTGTAGGTCCAAACTCAGCCCTAAATTTAGATCCGATCTCAATGTAGATCCAAACTGAGCCCTAAATGTAGATCGGATCTCAATGTAGATGCAAACTGAGCCCTAAATGTAGATCGGATCTCAATGTAGATCCAAACTGAGCCCTAAATGTAGATCCGATCTCAATGTAGGACCATACTCAATGTAGTTCCAAAGTGAGCCCTAAATGTAGATCCGATCTAACTGTAGATGCAAACTAAGCTCTAAATGTAGATCCGATGTCAATGTAGAACCAAACTCAATGTAGTTCCAAACTGAGCCCTAAATTTAGATCCGATCTAAATGTAGACCAAATTGGGCCCTAAATGTAGATCGGATCTCCATGCAGATGCAAACTGAACCCTAAATGTAGATCCGATCTAACTGTAGATCCAAACTGAGCCCTAAATGTAGATCCGACCTTAATGTGGATCCAAACTGAGACTTTAATGTAGATCGGATCTTAATGTACATGTAAGCTGAGCCCTAAATGTAGATCCGAATGCCAAGTGGTTTTCATTAAAGTTTGTACCGTTATTTTGATGAACTTTGCTGCACATATGGTTTTAAACAACTGTGAAATGTAGATTCTATCTAAATGTATATCCAAACTGAGCTCTAAATGTAGATCCAAACAAAATATTGATCCTAAATGTAGATCGGAACTCAATGTAGATGCAAACTGAGCAATAATTGGAGATCGGATATCAATGCAGATGCAAATTGAACCCTAAATGTAGATCCGATCTCATGTAGAACCAAACTCAATGTAGTTCCAAACTGAGCCCTAAATGTAGATTCAAACTAAATGTAGACCAAATTGAGCCCTAAATGTAGATCCGATCTAAATGTAAATCCAAATTGGGCCATAAATGTAGATCTGATCTCAATGTAGATGCAAACTGAACCCTAAATGTAGATCCGATCAATCTGTAGATCCAAATTGGGCCCTAAATGTAGATCGGATCTCAATGTAGATCCAATCTCAGCCCTACATGTAGAATCGATCTCAATGTAGATGGAAACTGAGACCTAAGGGAGCGTCTCAAAAGTCGGGCACGTTCTAGGCGCCAAAGAACGTTCCGGTGGGCACACGTCCGCAATCCATTGGAACGCCAGAACGTTCTGCTGGACTGTGACAGTGTGCCGAACTACGTGAACATTCCTTACACGAGTGAATACGCGTTAGCATTTTGAACGTTCCGATGGAACGTTCCGGCGGTTCCATGTACGAGCGCTGGAACACTCAACTGATCCAATTAGAACATTCCTACCGTTCAGACTTTTGAGACGCTCCCTAAATGTAGATCGGATCTCAATGTAGATTCAAACTGATACTTTAATGTAGATCGGATGCCAATGTAGATGTGAACTGAGCAATAAATGGAGACCAGATCTCAATGCAGATGGAAACTGAGCTCTAAATGTAAATCCGATCTCAATATAGCTCCAAACTCAACGTAGTTCCAAACTGAGCCCTAAATGTAAATTGGATCTCAATGTAGATGCAAACTGATCCCTAAATGTAGATCCGATCTCAATGTAGATCCAAATTGGCCCTAAATGTAGATTGGATCTCAACGTAGATGCAAACTGAGAAATAAATGTAGATCGGATCTCAATGCAGGTGCAAACTGAACCCTAAATGTAGATCCGATCTCAGTGTAGATCCAATCTCAGCCCTAAATGTAGATCGGATCTCAATGCAGATTCAAACTGAGACTTTAATGTAGATCGGATGCCAATGTAGATGCAAACTGAACCCTAAATGTAGATCCAATCTAATAGTATTCCAATCCAAATTGGGCCCTAAATGTAGATTGGATCTCAATGTAGATCCAAACTGAGCCCTAAATGTAGATCCGACCAAAATTTAGGTCTAAACTGAGCCCTAAATGTAGATCCGACCTAAATTTAGGTCCAAACTGATCCCTAAATGTAGATCGGATCTGAATGTACATGCAAACCGAGCCCTAAATGTAGGTCCGATCTAACTGTAGATGCAAACTAAGCTCTAAATGTAGATCCGATCTCAATGTAGAACCAAACTCAATGTAGTTCCAAACTGAGCCCTAAATGTAGATCCAAACTAAATGTAGACCAAATAGGGCCCTAAATGTAGATCAGATCTCAATGTAGATGCAAACTGAACCCTAAATGTAGATCCGATCTAACTGTAGATCTAAACTGAGCCCTAAATGTAGATCCGATCTCAATGTAGATGCAAACTGAACCCTAAATGTAGATCCGATCTGACTGTAAATGCAAACAGAGCCCTAAATGTAGATCTGATCTCAATGTAGATCCAATCTCAGCCCTAAATGTAGATCGGATCTCAATGCAGATGCAAACCGAACCCTAAATTTAGATCCGACTTTAATGTAGATCGGATCTTAATGTACATGCAAGTTAGATCCAAACTAAATGTAGATCCAAACTGAGCCCTAAATGTAGATCCAAACTAAATGTAGATTCAAATTGAGCCCTAAATGTAGATCGGAAATCAATGTTGATGCAAATTGAGTAATAAATAGAGATCGGATCTCAATGCAGGTGGAAATTGAACCCTAAATTTAGATCCGATCTAACTGTAGGTCAAAACTGAGCCCTAAATGTAGATTAGATCTCAATGTAGATGCAAACTGAGCCCTAAATGTAGATCCAAACTAAATGTAGATTCAAATTGAGCCCTAAATGTAGATCGGAACTCAATGTTGATGCAAATTGAGTAATAAATAGAGATCGGATTTCAATGCAGATGGAAATTGAACCCTAAATTTAGATCCGATCTAACTGTAGGTCAAAACTGAGTCCTAAATGTAGATTAGATCTCAATGTACATGCCAGCTGAGCCCTAAATGTAGGTCCGATCTAGCTGTAGATGCAAACTGAGCCCTAAATGTAGATCCGATCTCAATATAGAACTAAACTGAGCCCCAAATGTAGATCCGACCTAAATTTAGGTCCAAACTGAGCCCTAAATGTAAATCTGATCTCAATGTAGATCCAAACTGAGCCCTAAATGTAGATCTGATCTCAATGTAGATCCAATCTCAGCCCTAAATGTAGATCTGATCTCAATGTAGGTCAAAACTGAGCCCTAAATGTAGATCGGATCTCAACGTACATGCAAGCTGAGCCCTAACTGTAGGTCCAATCTAACTGTAGATGCAAACTGAGCCCTAAATGTAGATCCGATCTCAATGTAGAACTAAACTGAGCCCTAAATGTAGATCGGATCTCAATGTAGATCCAAACTCAATGTAATTATAAACTGAGCCCTAAATGTAGATCCGATCTAAATGTAGATCCAAATTGGGCCCTAAATGTAGATCGGATCTCAATGTAGATCCAATCTCAGCCCTAAATGTAGATCGGATCTCAATGTAGATGCAAACTGAACCCTAAATGTAGATCGGATCTGACTGTAAATCCAAACAGAGCCCTAAATGTAGATCTGATCTCAATGTAGATCCAATCTCAGCCCTAAATGTAGATCGGATCTCAATGCAGATGCAAACCGAACCCTAAATGTAGATCCGATCTCAATGTAGATCCAAATTGGGCCCTAAATGTAGATTGGATCTAAATGTAGATGCAAACCGAACCCTAAATGTAGATCCGATCTCAATGTAGATCCAATCTCAGCCCTAAATGTAGATCGGATCTCAATGTAGATTCAAACTGAGACTTTAATGTAGATCGGATGCCAATGTAGATGCAAACATGAGCCCTAATGTAGATCCGATCTAACTGTAGATGCAAACGTAGCCCTAAATGTAGATCGGATCTCAATGTAGATCCAAACTGAGCCCAAATGTACATCCGATCTAAATGTATATCCAAACTGAGCCCTAAATGTAGATCCAAACTAAATGTATATCCAAACTGAGCCCTAAATGTAAATCCAAACTAAATGAGATCCAAATTGAGCCCTAAATGTAGATCGGAACTCAATGTAGACCCAAATTGAGCCCTAAATGTAGATCGGAACTCAATGTAGATGGAAATTGAACCCTAAATGTAGATCCGATCTTAATGTAGGTCAAAACTGAGCAATAAATTTAGATCCGATCTCAATGTAGATCCAAACTCAGCCCTAAATGTAGATCGGATCTCAATGTAGATCCAAATTGAGCCCTAAATGTAGATCGTATCTCAATGTACATGCAAACTGAGCCCTAAATGTAGATCCGATCTCAATGTAGATCCAAACTAAATGTAGATCCAAACTGAGCCCTAAATGTAGATCCGACCTAAATTTAGGTCTAAACTGAGCCCTAAATGTAGATCCGACCTAAATTTAGGTTCAATCTGAGCCTTAAATGTAGATCGGATCTCAATGTAGATTCACCCTGAGGGGTTAATGTAGATCGTATCTCAATGTACATGCAAGCTGAGCCCTAAATGTAGGTCCGATCTAACTGTAGATGCAAACTAAGCTCTAAATGTAGATCCGATCTCAATGTAGAACCAAACTTAATGTAGTTCCAAACTGAGCCCTAAATGTAGATCTGATCTAACTGTAGATCCAAACTGAGCCCTAAATGTAGATCGGATCTCAATGTAGATGCAAACTGAACCGTTAATGTAGATCGTATCTCAATGTACATGTAAGCTGAGCCCTAAATGTAGGTCTGATCTAACTGTAGATGCAAACTAAGCCCTAAATGTTGACCCGATCAGTGCGTATCAAAAAAAAGGTAATCCGAATTCAGGGCGTTAATATGCCAAGGTTATTTAGTTTGACAATTTACATGTAGTGTACCAAAGAAGAGGAACTCCTCAGCTTTCCATTGATACCTGTATCGATCCATTGCTGTCACACATGGCCGAGTACATTGTTATTGAAAATGGCAAATTCAAATCGCATTTTTGCAAGTTTGGGTAATCAGTTCAAGGCAGTCTGAAATGGACGCATCACTTGACTGCCTAGATGATTATGTAAGATTTTTAAGCTGGTGCGGTAATCGTCTGTTACGACATCCTTTTCTTCAAGTTGGGTATTTAAGAAGGGCCTGGGTTTAGGGACAGGTAGTTGGAAAGATGGTACAACTAACGACTGAACAGCGAGTTTTCGTGATTACAACATTTCACCAAACTCACAGTTTGCAGCAAACTCGCGATGCTTTCAGGAACGTTTCCCAGAACGGGAGCCCCCAGCAGCCAAAACCATCTGGGCGAATGTTAGAACATATCAAGAGTATGGCACTAGCCTCAACCGCAACAAGGGGAATTCTGGCAGGAGGCGCACCGGGCGATCAGAAGGGAACATTGCAGCAGTAAGGCAGCAACTTTTGGAGCATCCTAGGGACACCAGCGCAAGGCGAAATGGGCTGAGATTGCCTTCGGCGACATTCAACAGAATCACGAGATTGGACCTCCACCAGCATCCATATCGGATTCACATCCGACGTCAACTTACGCCAGGAGATTTTGCTAGAAGGCTGGCGTTTGCCAGATGGTTGATAGCCCGTACCGAGAGAGATGTCAATTTTCTGCGGAATCTCGTAATCGGCGACGAAGCTGCTTTCTCTATGAACGGCAAGGTCAATACGCATAATGTTCTTGAATATGCACCAGCAAGACACCCCCCATAATTCAATTTTGAGGTTAACATGAGTCGACAAAAGTGGACTGTTTGGTTAGGACTTTGTGGAAGTGGTCAGCTGATCGGACCGTTTTTCTTTCAAAGGAATGTCAATGGTAACATGTATCTGCAGATGCTCAATGATAACGTTTTACCGCAGCTGCAGGAACACTTTGAGCGACAGGTTCGTGGGGTCTTCAGACAACTCTGGTGGGCCCAAGATGGCGCCCCAGCACATCGCCTTATCGCTGTCCGAGATCGTCTGAGGGAACTCTTTGGCGAACGAGTCATCACCGTCAACCATGAGGTGGAATGGCCACCAAGATCACCTGACCTCACACCATGTGACTATTTCCTTTGGGGACATTTGAAGAACAAGGTGTTTGCAACTCCTCCCCGTGATCTTGATGAATTGCAGGGCCGTATTCGAAATGAAGTGGATGCTTTACGCAATAATCCGGCTGTGGTGAGACGAGCAGTGCAGGACATGCTCCGTCGCTGTCAGCTTTGTGTCGAAAGGGGAGGTGGACATGTTGAAGGTGTGGGTGCATAAAAGGGCAATGTTAGAAGAGATTCTTCTTGAATAATGTCCAGTCATTCCTAAAGAAAATCTGGTTTATCATACTGACTTTCACTAATTATCCTGCCTTGCACTGATTACCCAAACTTGCAAAAATGCGATTTGAATTTGTCATTTTCAATAACAATGTACTCGGTCATGTGTGACAGCAATGGGTCAATAAAGGTATCAATGGAAAGCTGAGGAGTTCCTCTTCTTTGGTACACTACATGTAAATTGTCAAACTAAATAACCTTGGCATATTAACCCCGTGAATTCGGATTACCTTTTTTTTGATACGCACTGTAGATCCAAACTGAGCCCTCAATGTAGATCTGATCTCAATGTAGATGTAAATTGATCCCTAAATGTAGATCCGATCTCAATGTAGATGCAAACTGATCCCTAAATGTAGATCCGATCTCTATGAAGATCCTAACTGAGCCCTAAATGTAGATCCGATCTCAATGTAGATCCAAACTGAGCTGTAAATGTACATCAGATCTCAATGTAGTTCCAAACTGAGCCCTAAATGTAGATCCGATCTAAATGTAGATGCAAACTGAGCCCTAAATGTAGATCCGATCTCAATATAGATCCAAACACAATGTAGTTCCAAACTGAGCCCTAAATTTAGATCGGATCTCAATGTAGATTCAAACTGAGCCCTAAATGTACATCCAATCTAACTGTTGATGCAAACTGAGCCCTAAATGTAGATCCGATCTAACTGTAGATGCAAAGTGAGCCCTAAATGTAGATCCGATCTAACTGTAGATGCAAACTGAGCCCTAAATGTAGATCCAAACTAAATGTAGATCCAAATTGAGCCCTAAATGTAGATCGGAACTCAATGCAGATGCAAACTGAGCAATAAATGGAGATTGGATCTCAATGCAGTTGGAAACTGAGATCTAAATGTAAATCCGATCTCAGTGTAGATCCAAACTCAATGTAGTTCCAAACTGAGCACTAAATGTAGATCGGATCTCAATATAGATGAAAACTGAGCCATAAATGTAGATCCGATCAACTGTAAAAGCAAACTGAACCCTAAATGTAGATCCGATTTCAATGTAGATCCAAACTGAGCACTAAATGTAGATCCGACCAAAATGTATATCCAAATGTGCCCTAAATGCGATCGTTGCGCATAGGAAGTGGCGGCACCCTTTGTGTCGAGTTGATACAGCCCCCCCCCCCCCCCAAAAAATTAATGTTCTGGATCCGCCCATGCCAGCCCTAGACAACTCGACCCTTGTGACAACTACGGACAACTCGACCCACGAGACAACTCGATCCTTGTGACAACTAGACCTACGAAACAAGTCGACTCTCGTGGCAACTAGACCCTTTATGTGACAACTCGACCCCATTTTTGCTGGCGCAGTAGGAAAGGATTGGGGCAGTCTATGGTCAAATCGATCACTGACGCGTTGATGAGATGAGTTAATTTTGAGTTAGAATGCAGTATCTTTCTTTGCTGAATGAGTCGGGTATTTAAACTTAGATGAAAAAGGGTTGAAATTCGCCAAAATCGGACGCATGTCCAACGAACGGGCCAAATCGTTATTTTGACGGCAGTTTCCAAACATTTTTTTTCATTAGATCATTACACATTTTCAAAATAAGAACCGTGGTTTTACAGTAATTAATGTCCCAAAACTGACGCTGTTAACGTTAAACAATGCTTATGACACAATTATATTCATTTTTTAAAGAATTTGTTTTCCTTTCTAAATGAAATCAAGGATGTTCCAATTCAGGAAATTATAAAATCAAGGATGTTCTGATTCGGGAAATTATATAAACACGTTTTGTAATAATTTTTCAAATAATTTTAAATCTATAATTTTATATCTCGCATTGGCGTCCACAGGAGAGAGGGAGAGAAAGCCGGAACCGGAAATGGGCATGAGTGTACCGCTTACAAATAACTAGCCGTCTCGTCAGTTATACCCTTCCCAACTACTAAATTATGTTCTTTAGCAACCTTCAGAACATACATGTACAAGCCTGCTGTCCTTTCCAAGTAATCTTACAAAATCAACTGTGTGCCACTCAAGTCCATTGTAAAATGTTTGAACATAATATGTAATATTATTAGTATGGCCTGCTTTATGAGAGACCACCTTACCCTGCAATCTCAGTGGTGTGACAGTGCACAGAAGGGTAACCACAGGAGGCCACTGGCAACAGCTAATGGCTTGGAGTGGCCTGAATGGGTTGTTTCAAAAATTGCACTGATTGGAGGATTAATAGTATAGGAGATACAAATGGATAGGCCTATATTAAATTACAGCGTCAGTACAACGGTCTTAAATCTTTATGAGTAACTCATAAAATGAAATCCCATGGACTAGGTTTACACTGGATGAGCGTTTTATTCAGTATTTATAAAGGGATGGAGGTGTCGATAACATTAATGTATGCAGGCTTTGTAGATAGTCACACAGAAACACGTACATTCAAGTTAATCTATGAGTCATTCGGCCAAGATTATATACCATGTACATTTTGGTCAAAGACATCTCGACCCTTGTGACAACTCGACACGGACAACTCGACTCATGAGACAACTAAACTTGTGACAACTCGACACACAAAGTGTTTTTTAGGTCGAGTTGTCACATGGGTCAAGTTGTCTCATGGGTCGAGTTGTCCGTATCGAGTTGTCACAAGGGTCGAGTTGTCTTAACCCCAAACATTTTTGTATTCAGGTACTGCAATTACGCAGAATGTTTTACACAGCGCCCTCTCGTAACTGAATGAGAAAGATTACTTTAGACTGGCTATAGTCCTTTGTGGTATTTATACAATTTGAAGTTGAAAAGAAACGTTAGTGTATGGTAGCATGCTGTGGCCGCTTATAACGAACAGTTTATTGTTAGATAGATTGTGCTTGTGACAGTGGCGCAGCAAAAGAGGGAGGGGTGTACACGCACAAGTACATGCGCAGTTGTAATCAGATTATTACCGTGTAGGAGATGCCACGCGACAGCGTGATAAATTGAACGTTTCAGTTACATTGTATTTGTTATAATGTAAATATTATTCCTCAGCATATATAGATTTATTTACAAGCATGAGTTTTCCAGACAAGTCTATATTCCTTGTTATAGTTCGCAGGCCAAAACTACAAAGTGACAGTCCAAAATTAAAGCAACTATATAATCTCTTAAGATTGCCTTGTATGAAATGTGTAATCATCTATATACTTTAGACCTTTAATTTCATTAACAGTTATTTTGTTATTGTTTCTTAAAACCCTCCTACACATGGAGGCCACTCCGATCCACTAAATTCTGTTCTTTAGCAACCTTTAGTACATACATATACAAGCCTGCTGTCCTTTCCAAGTAATCTTACAAACTGTGTGCCACACAAGGCCAGTGTAAATGTTTGAACATATTAGTATGGCCTGCAATGTATCGATGGGAGACCACCGTACCTGCAATCTCAGTGGTGTGACAGTGCACAGAAGGGTAACCATAGGAGGCCACTGACAACAGCTAATGGCTTTGAGTGGCCTGAATGGATTGTTTCAAAAATTGCACTGATTGTAGAAGGGTTTAAATGGATCATACCCAGGTTCCACAACTATAAATCTCTGGATGTTTTTTTTTCTCCGGAGGTGATTCTGTGAAAAAAATGTATTATATAATATTATTGTGTCAACATTTTACATTTTACATTTTACAGCTTAATTTTCTAAAACATAATATTGTTTTCTATGAGTGAGTGAGTGAGTGATTGAGTGAGTGAAGACGCCGTCGCTAAAGCGGATTTTCTGAGGGAAGACGGCACGGCGGTTATTTTGCGGGCGATTTCATTCATAACAAAGTAATTAACCTAACAATTTATTTATAAAAAGAAAGTTTTACCCAGGCCATTATTAGCTGATTTTGAAAAATTGTAGCCGATTTAAAAAAATAAAATTGTGGGGGGGGGGAATCATTTTTAGTTGGAGTAGTCATTCTGTAATTACTCTATCTTATTAACCGTTTTCCATTGTTAGAAAGAGCACATACTATAGGCTACAAAACTACGGGTATTCTGTTCCATATCACTTATATATATTACATAACAGCGTCTTTAACTATTAAGCGATATATACAATTTATTTATTTATTTTATTTTATTTTTATTTTTTTTAAGATACAGGTTACAAGCAAAAAATTGTAAAAAAATGTATGGGTCTTAAAACACTGTGGAGGCGTGGTCCGTGCGCCACTCATGCTCCAATGCACATCAGCTGTTACTCTGCCACGCTGTTGTTCTATTGTTAACAGACCTCTCCCCCCCCTGAAATCCTCTAAAGAATTCCTTAGATTCCTGGAACACAATGAAGATACGATGAGAGGGGAGTGCACTCTGCCGCATATCGACCATCATATCGTCCATAATTTGCCACAGTGACCAATTCTGAATTAAGTTGGCACAGTGACCAATGCGGTATTGGTCACTTTGCCAAATTACAAAAATAGCCAGTTAGAGCATTCGTCATTTGAATGCATGCTCTATCTCCAAAACTATAAGGAATACATGCATGTGGATTAGATACAATGGTAGGTCTCTTCCTGAATGTACTAATGGGCGTGAAAACTTAAAATTGAAAAAAGTCGGATTGGTCACAATGGCAAATTAGGGACGATATGTCCAACGGCACCAGAAGATTTAGTGTTCTAACAGTGCTCTGTGATGCATTCTAATGCATATTTTTGACACATATTCATGGTGAATTGTAAAGTATTCTGATGCGAGTCAGGGTTCTTTTTTTATTGTGCGCGGTTGAAAATGTGCATACAGGTCTATGCAAAAATATATAAATTTATAACAGGAATCGCATAATTATTGGATGGATTATTGCACTGGTAATCCCTTCCAAAATTAGGACTTCAGAGAAGGGCACCCTTTCCTTACCATAGGCGACTTTTGTCGACCAAGCTTCCACACAAAAATGCACTCTTGCCTGAGCATAAATGCCACTTTGTTATAAAGCTGTAGTTTTGTCCATGTTCACCCTCCATACCCAAGCTTACAATGGTTGGATAGAGAAAGATCGGATATTTCCATTGATGGTGAAATAAAATAAGGTTGCTATTATGCAATCCCTTCAAATTGGAGTTGAAAGATCCGAAATGCCAAACACCTACGGAGTGCCATTTGTTTGTGTACAAAAAGTGTTTGAGTTTACAGATCACACTGAGGAAACAAAGATTGAGAACTTGGACATTTATTGACCGATCTTAATGTTTTTGGATTATATGAAAGGGAATTAAATAAGTGAGATAAATATTATTACTTATTATTCTGTAAAACGATATCTTCAAGGTGATAATAGAGTTTGTAAAATTGTGTAACAACAGCTTTCTGTTGAGTAAGAATGTGTGCTTCACGCTTGAGTGGTCAAACAATGCGGTCACCAGCGGTTTTTTATGTCAAAACAATTCGGTACTGAGAGGGTTGTGAAAAGCCCCTTTCCTCAAGGATTTCGGACCTTGCCCATTTTGGTTAATTTTCTTTGTGCAGGGAGAATTACCCGACGGCCGCCAGTGGTGTAAATTTCAAAGGATGATTCCATAATACAATGAGCCCCCCCCCCCCCCAATCCTCCCTCAGCCCTACCTTAACCTGAGAAAAAACAATGAACTTGCACACAGAAAAA
>CM055817.1:58645684-58730902 GCA_029582265.1 Zoroaster sp. YZ-2022
TTTTAAAATTCCTAAATTGTGTTTAATCACTTGGCTTAATTAAACTGTTTCACGTAAACATAATATTATATCAATACACTTCAACGTCTGCTCATTTTAATTACCATATCTTTTAAGGTACTTTAAAATAACTTAGTAATGACCTCTAGTGTTTTTAGTTTCAATTTGTTGTCAACCTTTTCCCTTACATCTTGTTATCCTTCGCTTACCTTTTCACCCTCCATGTGCTGACATACACGGCTTCCTCATGTCCCGTTATTTTGGTGTTTATTGGTCCGCTGTCCACCATTTTGCCCTTGTTCTGCTTCCGTCTTGTTGTAGTTCGTCTCTACATTTCAGTATTCTTTTTTCATCGTCGTCGGTTCGCATTAATTCCACTCAGGTTTTTGCCTATCTGTTGTGATTTTCATATATTGTCTTTTTCTTTAGACTATTGCCCTTTTGGTCGCTCATCTTTTCATTTGTTTTTGTTTTGTACTTGTAGCCGTTGTTGTGGAGCTTCGGCCGGTACATCTTGTCCATTGCTTGGCGTGTCATAGTTTGTTGACCGCGCGGCGCGTGTGCCATACATCATGTCATTATGGTATATATAATATGTACGCACAGTCAATACAGCATCCTTTTAATGTTTTCAATAGTTACTGCGCGCGCGCCTTCTATACGCTGTTCATCGTCACTATACCAACTGGCAATCACCATTCTTCTATTAACCTTCATTTAATTTTTGTTGAGGTTTCATTTACCAACGTTAACTGGTACCCGTTCTTACACTCTTTTATTTTCTATTTTCATGTAACTTTCTTCAACATTTGTATTACATTTACTATTAATACAATTGTATCAATTTTGTTTCGCAACTCCTTTTTCATCAATATAAACATCAATTTTATTATTTGTTGATCCCATGTCATATTTATTATGTTATTCATAAATAAATCCCTACAACTTAAATAATATTGTATTTTATTATCATTTTCATTAAAAATAAATAAATAAGCAAGAGGTAGTGGGTTCGAATCCCACCCGACTCGCTTGTGAAGTTTTTTTCACAGACACTAGTCAGTCTAATCGATTATTGTGCCAAGTTAGGGAGTTATAATGCTTTCAAATGATCATTGTTTTAGTCCTTTCTGTATGACTTTTATGATTTTAGCTACATCTACATATTGGGAAAGATGATAGTGAAAAATTACAAGTCTGTATGCCTTTCCATAAAGAGATATTGTGGTTTTTACATTTCCATTGTTTTAGCCCATTAAACCAAACCCGAAGGATTTTTTTAATACATTTTAGGTACATGTACATAATCATTAATGTTTGTGGCAAGTTACAAAAACAAAAGGTGTTTGGCAGTCATCTAGCTCAGTACCCTGCCTGCCGGCAGCGCAGTCTCACTGGTCGGCTGAACGGCAGCGCAGCCTCACCGGCTGGCTGGCCAGCCCGACGACTGGCTGACGGCGTAATTTTTGTCCAAGACGAACAAGAGCAATTGCTATGAAATTCCCATTTAAAAAAAAATTGTTGTCTTGCAACAAAAGGTTTGTTAAGACACTTTTTCAAAAAATGACTACGTTCGTCCTGGAAGAAAATTACGCTGGCCGACGTCATGACTGTCATATTTGACTAGAAAACGGGGTATGCAGGATTGTAACAGACAGCCTTTACAATTTTGTATGCCACATGCAATCCAAGCACATAGTATAAGGCCAAAATAGTCTCCAGTTTCTAGTCATCGGTCGGCTTCAAAAACGGTGCAGTGATGCGCTTTTTTTTCTGGGCAAACATTCGTATCCCTATGTGGAAAAAGTCGTTTAAAACACAGCTCGGCAGAATTCCAATCGATCCAACAATTTTGGCTGCAATTGGACATCATTTCATAGCAGAAAAAAAGTTTATGAGGGGGTCTGAGGCGACGCGTGCGGAGACCAAAAACGAGGCTTTTTTGGCCTAATATCACCATTTAAAACTTGGACGAAACTGATTTCGAATATTTTGATCAATCCCCTCCCCTGTAATGCTGCACGTCATTTATTTGTGTAACTTAGTCTTAGAAGAACCAGTATTAACATATGAATGATGAGGATACGTACTTAATGGTTTCCTGAATTGTATCCTCATTGGGAGAATAGGGTTTCAATTATGTCTGTAAAAGAGTATCAGGTTGATTATTAAGGTGTGTTGGTACTAGACCACTATTCTTATTCAGTGTCTAGTTCATTCCAGTTCTTGTATGTCTTTTACATTATGTTTAGCCTCTCTTGGATGCCCCCATAATGCAATACAAATTGGGTGTATTCAGGTTGGTGACCACGTGGGTGAACGGCGTGGTTTTCTGTACATTTAAACATTTTGTGTGCATTTTGTATATCGTTCTCAATCAACTTGAATGGATAAATTTGTAAACATCAAACTGTTCACATGGGAGAATGGCATGGCATTTGTGCATTTGTACATTTATTGTATACATTTGTATATCAAAGTCCACCCAAATATTTGTATTACAAAAGGGCTTACCATAGTGTTTTGTTGTATCGTTATGATTGATATTGTTTATCATTCAATTTTGATATTTCTTTTATTGTAAGGTCTTCTGTTTATCAATTGACGTAATGGTTGCCCTTGGTAACTGGCTCACCTGTAGCATTTTGATTGTATCATGTGATTTATATCACCAGTTGAATGGATTGTTTTATTACTGGCATAGTCATCAAGCCAGACTAGCGTTACAAGAAGCTCCATTACTGGAATTAAAAATTATTTACATTCTGTACTGGCAAGGGGCCAAATTAATAAATACTATTCTGTCGAACGGCGGCAGAATGATTTTGAAAGTGGGTGCCAAATCCAAGCCAGCGAGCCAGTGAGCGAAGCGAGGTCACTGCGTGGGGTCTGGGGCTCGCGTTTGCATTCAGGAAGCTCTGTGTAGTCATTTGTGAGCTATGAGCTAAACTTATAAAATGTAATTTTATTGAGTCCATTTTGGAAAATGATCTCTTGATCTTAAACAAAAAATTAGCTTTTTTTTTTTTTTAAGAAGGACAAGAATGTCTCCAAAATGAATATTGAATTGAGAGTGTTTTGGATAAAATATATCGTGAATAATGGGGAATGGAGTCAGGTGCGAACACAGTATGAATACACATTATTGTGAACTGTTGAAAATCTATGCAGAAATAACTATGGCTAAATTGTAAAAAAAAAAATCCTGTTAAATTGATAATTTTTTAAATTGATAAAAATTGGTAAATTTTTCTTTTGCGGGGAGAATTGAGTTCATTTTGGAAAATGATCTCTTGATCTTAAACACAAAATTAGCTGTTGTTTAAGAAGGACCAGCGTGTCTCCAAAATGAATATTGAATAAATAGAGTGTTACATGAGCAGGAAAACATTTGGAATCAGGTGCGAGCACCGTATGAATACACATTATTATGGATTGTTGAAAATCTATACAGAAATAACTATGGCTAAATTGTAAAATAAGCCTGTTAAATTGATTTGTAAATTTTCCTTTTCAGGGCAGAATTAAAGTGTACATTTTGAAGGGTGATTCTAAATTTCAATGACCGCCCCTGAACGTTGGCGTGTCTTGACTGTCCCCCAGACCCACCTCAAATTTGGAGAAACTTCAAATCATTTTGGAATAGTGTTGGGAACATTATTGAACATTTTAGGAAATCTTGGGCCAGTTTTAGAAAATGTTTTATTTAGTTTTAGAGAATCATAACTCCACTGGTAAAAATACTCAATAATTAATGTAAATATTATTTTGATTCAAAAGTGGAGGCAAATCAGGACCTTTTGTGAAGTGAGGGAAAGTGCCACCCTATCCCACCCTCCCCCACCACCGCTTTCGCCGCCGATGGCTTGACGACGATGTCAGTCGAGGTACCGGCCGATTGAAAATCTCGTGTTTTATTGCGATCACCTTGAACATCCTTTTTGCACTGTTGCCACATATTTGAAGCATGAAATATGTAGCCTATATAAACTAGAGCCTATATACGAAGAGTCTAGTTTAAAAATGTTGAAAATTTTACCAGAGTTGGGCGATTTCAATTTTCATCAGTCGTTAGGCTTTCAGTCGCGAAAAAACACAGTTTTCGGTTGTACCGTGAATTTCATTTTTTTTAAAGAACAAAAACAATTAAAAACCTTGTTACATCTGCTTTTTTACCCTAATTAGAGAGCATAATGTGAATTTTATGCACTCCAAAAATTATCTAAATTTCTCAAAAACAAATCACGAAACATAAACCCGTGCCCACGCCGTCACTACTAGTACATTTTGAGTCATCTAGCTCAGTACCCTGCCTGCCGGCAGGATGTAAGCGAGTCTCAATGACCGGCTGGACGGCAGCACAGCCTCACCGGCTGGCTGGCCGGCTGGCTGGTGTCATGACTATACCAATTATTTGACTCAAAATCGGGGCTTGCACGATCGTAACGGACAGCCTTTAGTTTCTCAGAGAACTTGTCCACGGAGTAATACAATTATAGCATTCAGACGAATTCACTACTGTACCACTGAGCTTCCATAACGTGTAATAGTAAGTCCAGTCGATTATTGTGCCATGTTGTAAGTCTGTAAGTCTGTAAGTTTAATAAAAATAGCTTTTAGTAAGCTTTTTTGAACTTATTACTTGCTGCGGATGAGAACTTCGAACTTCGTACTTCATAGCATTTAGTAAGTTTAATAATAATAGCTAAGCTTTTTGGAACTGATCACTTGCCGCGGATGAGAGCCGTGAACGGATAACAAATCGCGTTTATGTCAGACCTCGAACTCAGGACAATCTGATTAACAGTCAGACGCACTCACAACTGGACCACCAAGCTTTATTAACGTGTACATATTATACAAAATGTTTGTGCCATGTTACAAGTCTGTACGTCATTCCGTTCTGGAATGCTTTCAAATGATCATTGTTTTAGTCCAATCTGCCGGAACCGTTTGCGTTTGTAGGACTTTTATGATTTTAGACACATCTACATATTGGGACAGATAACAGTGCAAAATTACAAGTCTGCATGCCTTTCTATTTGTGGTTTTACATTTCCATTGTTTTAGCCCATTAAACCAAAACCGATGGATTTGTTATCAATTTTAGGTACATACACATATCATAATGAATGTTTGTACCAAGTTACAAGTCTGAACATCGTTTCGTTAGGGAGTTATAGGGCTTTTTAATATTCATTGTTTTTTTATCAATTTTAAGGTTGTACCCAAACACCTAATAAATAAAAACTGGAACAAAAACAAGAGGTGTTTTGGGGGTACCCAGCACCTAAACTTTTTTTAAACCTCCACCCTTCTGTGCCCCTTTACATACCATACTGCTCGTACTCACTGATCTCTACAGTATAATAGAGATCAGTGCTGGTACCCACTAAGTTCCACCTGGCTACTGGAATAAGTGCACACCTCTTTGACGCATCAAATTAGCCGTATAACCTGAACTCATGATTCAAAGGACAACATACACGACGTGCGCATCAAACGCGGTGAATTTCGTTACTCAACACTCGTATGATTATGATTACCATACCACGTTAGATATTTTGATTTTATATCTTGATTAAAACAGTTTTGCCACATTTCTACATTACGGAGTTTAGTCTCATCTAGCGGTTCCCAAGTTGCTTCTTGTTCCACTCGGAAAGGCATTTTTGGACATGTAACTTTGTTTAGATTAAGTAAAGACCGTTTTTCATAATCATGAGGAGCTCATATATATGACCTTCAAATCACTTGATCTGACCTTTACTTCCGGTCCAAACAGGAAGTTCAAATTCAACACACCCTAACGCAAATTTTATATATTTTTGAATATGAAATTGATATTGTTATAACAAAAGATAATACACATTTTCAAAATATGATATTGACATCAATCTTTATGCATATTGTGCTCCAACATTTATATTAAATTGTCAAATTCATCCTACTCCCTATTCTTTTTTGTTTGATTAATTAATATTAAAACTGGAATGTCAAAGCAAGCTGAACATTAAAAGATGCTTCCGGCAATACGTGAGAGATATGAGATATAAAAGGAGCAGAGAAAAACTGGAAAGAAAATATAAAATTGCCTTTACCAATGTCCCCTATAAAAGAAAATATTCATTAGAATTATAGGCAAGAATGTCAGAGTACATTATTCAACGGTTATGAACCTATATTTAACCTATATTTAAAAAATTGTACTCCCAGACTGATCCAAAAATGTAATAAAAGACGGGTACGTACAATGTAGTTTTATGTGCGCTTTCTTTGTAAAAGAATTTCATATTCTTGAAAAACTTAAATTGTCTGAAAATTTCCGATTTCCTGTTTTTATTATTGTGTGGATGTTTTGTTATACAATAAACAAGTTATTAGCTTTTACCATAGTTTGCTAGTATTTTAATCGATTTTAATCGATTTAAAATAATGAGCGAATAATTATCTTCGAAACCCCAACAGAAGAGGGCGCAAGTTTTTTACAAACTTATGCCAGTCTCGAAGAAGTATAGTAAGTGTTCAATGGAATTTAAGATATTTTAATCGGTAGTAAAAACACTTTAAACGTTTTAAATGAGAGACATACACAATCGTTGGATTTTCAATCGTTATTAATGAAATGATAGATACGATAATTAGGGATATATCATACTGATTGTAAACCAATCAGTGAAAGGACGTGTCGAGTTTAAGCATTTTTACAAAGCAAGCTGCCTCGAGATTGCATTGATTTAGTACAGCTAAATTTTCCTCTGTAATCCGTGATTCACATTCCTAATTAACTTTTGGATCATAGTTAAAGGTTATGTACAGCATTGGTAATTTCCCAAAATATATTTAGTGAAATATTAAAGGCAGTGGTGATTATAAGAATTTGCTTTTTACCATTTCCTTTTTAATCTAAAGATTGATTTTATATAATGAGGCACTGGTACCAGTCGTTCCGAGTAAATATTCTTTCTAAACCACTGTCATCTTCGGGAATGTTTTATTTATTTATTTTTATTATTTTTTTAAATATGACCTTATCACCCGATACTCCAAATTTGTGTCAGTAGATTACGTCTCAAAAGGATCAATTTCATCTTGCTATTAACAAGCACAGATTATAATCTGGTAGTCTGGATTACAATTGGTGTCGTTTTAAGCATGGAGAAAGGAAAATAGTCCTTCCTCCATGTTTTAAGTGAGTGGCACATGCATATCGCGTAGCATGCAGCAATGGCACGCTTAATTCACACGGCATAGTCGATCGTTTCATGAATAATCAAATTGTTTCTGTATACATCGTGTAACAGTCGTAGCAACGTTCTAATTAGGCTATAACTATTTTATGTTCTTCTTTAAATTAAATGTTAACGACGAAAATATTTAACGATTGCGATTATGCGATTATGCATGTGCCACCCAGATTATAACGACTGACTGACTTAACGACACCAATTGTAATCCAGACTACCAGATTATAATCTGTGCTTGTTAATAGCAAAATGAAATTGAGCAGGGTGTGGGTTCGAGCCCCGGTCGTGACACTTGTATCCTTGAGCAAGGTACTTAACCATAATTGCTTCGTCCTTCGGATGGGACGTAAAGCCGTAGGTCCCGTGTGTTGTATAATGCACGTAAAGTGGATTGTCGTGGCCGAGCGGTCTAGCGCACCGAACTCAAGTTCTGGTGTTGCCAGCAGCAGAGTGTGGGTTCGAGCCCCGGCCGTGACACCTGTGTCCTTGAGCAAGACACTTAACCATAATTGCTTCTCTCCACCCAGGGGTTAAATGGGTACCTGTGAAGGCAGAGATGGTTTGCTCTCTATGCGCTAGAAATGGCAGCAATTGAGCTGTATACTCCCCAGGGAGCTGAGATGGTTTCAGGAATGATTTATGAGCCTTATGAGCAGGGATAATAATATAATGCGCCTTGAGCGCCACTTAGTTGGTGGATACGTGCGCTATATAAATCTATACATTATTATTATATACTGACACAAATTTTGAGTATCGGGTGCTCTTATATAATTACGTGGCCTTCAAAGGCGCCACGTAAATAAGCATATAACGTGTATACAAAGGTCACAAAACATTATGTAACCGTTTCATTATGCATTCAAGAACAAGTCTATGAACACTTCAACATCAAATAATTATAACAAATCGGCCTACGAACGGAAGTAGATCGATAAACATGTCAAAATGATATTGTGGTTGCATTAATTAGGCCTTTTATTTGGGATACCAAGTACAATTTGCACATTGTGATTTTTTAATTCAAATTTTGATACCATTTTCCTTTCCTTTCTGAAAACGGATACCTTATTTTCTACAAGGGGTATAGAGGGATTGCGGGGTTGTAAACGTATCACCAATTTCTGTTTTCCTTATTCTAGATCCTTTGGGAATGTTCCCATTCCCCTAAAATAAGGTAATAGATCAAATTATGCCTAATGTTTAATTCCACTAAAATTTCTAGTTTCTAGTCTTTCAGTGTAAAGTTCCAGCGTTCATCATTGGATTGGATTAGGCCCCGCTTTCAAAATCAATCTGCTGCCGTTGGACTGAATTAAATTTAGTCCCTTGCCAACAAGAAGCTATACAGAATTTATAGCAATCTGAATACGTGTACATAATATAGTTTATTTAATTGCAGCAATAATGGTTTTCAGGTCAAACAGGAAACATAATTTGGGTGAATAGAATAAATTTAGCTCTTGCTATAAATCATTTCAGCTACATTAAGCCTCACACGATACAGCATACTGTAGGCCTTAAACGTCTACATGAGATAGTCATAATAGTCTTCACATCACATAATGTAAATAATGTAGTACATAATGTAAATAATTCATTTTTAATTCCAGTAATGGCGCTTCTTGGAGCGCAATAGTCTTGCTTATTGATGACTTTGCCAGTAATAATAACAATCCATTCAACAGGTGATGTAAATTATTAATACAATCAAAATGCTATAAAGCGAGCCAGTTACTAAGGACAAGTTGATAAACAAAACCTGACAAGAGATATCAATATTGTTTTTCTGGCAAAGGCCTGGTAGTGTGTTTGGATAAGTATTGTGGCCCTGGAGGGACACACAAGACCTAAATATTGACGTCAAATTTCATGGAAAATTGCACGACTTTTTGACGTCAAATTTCATGTCTGCGACCGAGCTTTTCCCCCAAAGTCGCGAAATTTTACGTGAAATTTTATGTCTGCGACTTAACCCCAATGGCTCTGAAAGGACACCAAAGACTTATTCATGGAAGATTTGTTTCCCCAGTCGCAAAATTTGACGTCAAATTTCATGTCTGCGACTTTTCTTCTGTCGCGAAAAATATTCACGGCAAATTTCGCGACCGGGGAAAAGTCGCAGAACGTGAAATTTGACGTCAATATTTAAGTCTTTGGTGTCCCTTATGGGCCATGGGGTGAGGACGCAGAAATGAAATTTGACGTCAAATTTCGCGACCAGGGGAAAGTCGCAAACATAAAACTTGACGTCAAATTTCCATGAAACTTGACGTCAATATTTAGGTCTTGGTTGTCCCTACAGGGTCACCATAGAACAGGTATTAAATCCATTGTTTGAGTAAAGGATTATTAGAGGTACCATGCAGGCTGAGGTGTTACTTGGTAAACACTGAAAAGGATTTGGCAGTCATGCGTGGATAAGACAAATCCGAAATGGAATATCAGGCAACACATAATTGGATTTGAATGAAGATTTCTGTTTTGTAAAGTGGACATCCTGTAAGGTTTAATAAATAAAGAACCATGGGTTGCGTTTTTGGACACACTTTATTGCCACTTTAATTACATTCGTAATTTTAGTGATGCACATCCATCATTTAATTCCGCTAGATTGGCTTGAATGAGGATATGCCATGAAAAGCTCAGGCGAATTTGAATGTTGTTTGTGAGTATTTGTAAATTGGATGCACATTTTGTTTAATTGTATGATACAAGATTGCATGCTTATATTAAATGAAAATTAAATGATCTTTTAACCGTCATTTCACCGAGTTATTAACTCGTTTAAACGATTTATTATCTCGTTTAAACGAGGTATTATCTCGTTTAAACGAGTTATTATCTCGTTTAAACGAGTTAAATATATCTTGTTTAAACGAGTTATTATCTCGTTTAAACGAGGTAGTATCTCGTTTATGACATAATAATGGCACAATGTGCTCCCTATGATATTTTATATAATATCTCCAGAACGCTTTGTCTGTGATCACGCTGAAATTTTCTGACTTTCCTAACTATTTTTTGGAACCCACTCATGCCAAAATTAACAATAATGGGTTTTCATATAGTTGCCATGAAAACTGTTTATTTTGAATAGGTCAAATTAAATTGTATTTTAGGATTTGTCAACTTTTAGTCATGTGACCACTTCCAATGCATTCCGGGAATTAAATATGAATTAAATGTGACCGCCATTAAGTTTAAATGCAATAATTGAATATTTTGTCTCAAAAACATGATTTTTATATACATTCGTTTCAGGTGCTATCGATTTAAAAAAAAAATAGTCAGACAAATATTATCCAGTCTGAATTTGTAAAAGGTTTAACAATTCCACGTTAGATTCAAGAAATTCGTATTTTCCGAACGAATACATTTTCAGTATTTAAAAAACTGAAGCTTTCACATGGTTGTTTAATACATTGTATCTTGACTCAGATAGTGGGCAGATAATTTTGCCAATCAAATATTACCAATTTTGTACTTTCTTTTAAATGTTGAGTTATGCCTAAATTACTGATTGTATTAACTTACCTATTTGTCCATTGCATGGTACACACATACAGAACACAACCAGTATTCCTAAAATCCAACCCATTCTGCAGTTTTTATTCGAAGCATCAAGACAAAAATCTCTCATCGATAAACTGAAATCATGAGTCGATCTCCTGTCATACAGTAGGCCTACGTGTTGTCACGTACAGCTTGATACTACCCACAATATACCGTCTGCTCATCCTTAAAAAGGCGCGCACACAGTTGTTGATTCTGGTATATCCAGTATACGTGACAACCGTCAAGAGCGCGCTCACCAAGATATCATTGACTAATCACAGCAAAGCAATGAGGGATACACATGAATGCACAGTATCAATTATTGAAATGATAATATTACAACAAGTTGGAATTTATCAGGATGTCTGGTACCATAATTTTTCTCTTAAACTTATTTGACGTGAAGTTTATGATAGTATCAAGCATGCCTTGAAATGATATGATATACTTTTGTCTGAGGTGCTATAGATTCTAAGAATAGTCAGACAAATAGATCCCTGTCTGAATTCCCCAGTTCATCAATTCCACGTTAGATTACAGATATTGTTTGCTACCAGCTAAACTTTCAATACAATGTGTGTATTTTGGCTGGTAGTCTGTTTTAAAAAGACAATTTGTTTTTCAAAAAATGCCCATGTTCGTCGTGGAAGAAAATCACGCTGGCCGACGCCATGACTACCATATTTCACTCGAAAACGGGGCTTGCAGGATTGTAATGGACAGCCTTTACAATTTTGTTTGCCACATGCAAAGGAAGCACATAGTTTATTAAGTATAAGGCCAAAAAAGCCTCTGGTTTGTGGTCATCGGTTCGCTTCTTTTAATTTTTTTTTATGCCAACAAGGAATTACGTGATACATGTATACGCGGGGACCAAATTTCCCCTAAACAAAGTATGGTGGCTAAGAGAGGCCCCATATGTTGGGCAAACGTTCATACCCCTATGTGAAAAAGTAATTTAAAATACAACACGGCAGAATTCCAATCGATCCAGCAATTTTTGCCAAAATTGGACATCGTTTCATAGAAAAAAAAGAAAATTTAAAATGTTGATGAGCGGATCTGAGGCGACGCGTACGGAGACCAGAAACATGGGACTTTTATGGCCTAAATTCACCATTTAAAACGTGCGTCCACCTGTTTTTGACAGATTAAAAAAAAAAAATAGGGCACGCTTTGTAATAATAGTATTAGGTATTTTTTTTTTCAATTTGACCAAAACTTGGTAATTTATTTTTAAAATAACATGTTAAAGTACACATTCATTGTTCTTTTTATAGCCGTTTGTGCTAAATGCGCACATTATTTGGTTTTTTACGTCAAAATAAATAAAACTACAGAATAAAGCATTAAACAGTTTGTGTTTTACGGCCTTTGCCATGTTTTTCACCAACATTATTAGTCACAAATTGTGTGCGAAATACCTGCTATGTTTTATTTTGTTTATTTATGTTTTTCTAGAGGGAGGGGAAACTCATCATTATTATCAGGCAGTCCGAGTGTGTGCAAAATACTTGATATGTTGCTGTATTTTGTGTATTGAATTACTATGTTTATTACTGAATGTGTGTAAAAGACTTGATATCATGTTGTACTTGTTTATTTCACAATTCACCAACATTATTAGGCTATGTTAATAACATAAGTTAGTACATTGTTTAGAGTATTGTTTAATATGAAATTGTTTTATTAAATTGATGTTAGAAAACCGAAAAAATAACTGTTGTTTGCAAAATGGAAAATGTAATTTTAGAGTGTTATTGCACTTGTTGATATTTGAGCATTTGAACTTGCACAGATGTAATACTGATACAGTGATCTCAACAAAGAAACTACAGTATAGGCAAAATTGTTGTGAGAGTACACTGTAAAAAAATTATGTATTTTTACACATATTTTTTGTCTGTTTTTTCCTTTTACATGTATTTGATGTAAATAAACCTGTATCTGTGAATATTATTCTATTTATTTTCACATATTTATTTTTTTCATTTTACCCATACTTTCATAATTTAACCATAGAATTTGTAAAAATACAGTCGAATTATGCGAATTCTTTGATTTTTACAGCAGTTGTGTAGTAAATGTGCATGTGTTTGGCTTTCTATAGCAAAATAATAACAGGTCTGTAATTATATTTTACAAAATTAACGGTTAAATAAAATAACAGGCAAAGTGCCGGCAACTCTGTTGACAGCACTTTCTGTCAATTTTACAAAGAAATTTTTCAGAGTGTAGTGGCGGGTTTAACAGAACACTGTTTTACAGCAGTTGGATGATTCCGTTGGTGGAAGACATTCTGAAATTTAAAAAAAGGGAAAACTTAAAATCATAAGAAATTGTTATAACAATGCATAATACTGTAAAATTGTTTTACAGATTTTATTGAGTCCATTTTGGAGAGATGATCTCTTGATATTAACCACAAAATTACCTGTTGTTTTTTAAAAGGACCAGAATGTATCCATAATGAATATTGAATTGACAGTGTTACATGAACAGGAAAAACATTTGGCTAAAATCTATCGTGAATACTGGGAAATGGAATCAGGTGAGAGTACAGTATGAATACACATTATTGTGAACGGTTGAAAATCTATGCAGAAATAATTATGGCTAAATTGTAAAACAAGCCTGTTAAATTGATTGGATGGTAATCCACTCTAGAATCATTTAGGGCGTGAGATCAAAAATAACCTCTCCTCAATGATTTGAGCTCCTGCCAATTTTGGTAAAATTTCCTTTTTAGTCCAGCTGCTACGCAAAAGATTGTGCACTTTGTGGTAAAAATATGAAATTTGCCATGGAGGTTTAGAATGGAATAAATATCATTTTTAGAGTTGGACCCATCGTGGGTCTCACCTATTTTGGGCGGAGCTACATTTGCAAAAATTGAGGGTTTGAGAACCAAAAAAGAGAAAAATGATGTCAACATTGAAAGATTCTATCTGTGACCCATTAGACTAGCAGATAGATATGCGGAGATGGCTTGTTCTGGTTGGTGATTCTATTTTCTTTTTTAGATACAATAGTGTTAGAGTGCTGTCAGTCTTGGTCTACGACGAGGTTTACACTCATAAGCTTAAATATATATATTTTTAAACGAATATAATTAATCAAAGTGTAAGAGTATTTGCAACTTCTTTAAGCTTGTCTAAAACTAAATAAAATTATATAATACAGACTAAGAAATAATGGTTCAAATCTGTACCCATAGGGGTGCATAGGGGTACATATCGCTGATACAATAGCACCCCCTGGATGTGTGCCTCCCCTACGGGTGCGTATTTGCTCCTTTGAGGTCGCAAATCAGCACCATTTTCAAATGTGCCTAACTCAGCAAAACCCTGCACCCCAGTTGCACCCTTATTTTGTAGTGTGTAGTCGCGGGCGGGTTCCTCTCGGCCCCACATTTTATAAACAATAAATCGTATGAAAATGTTATATTCCCATATGAATACTTTACTGAGGTTATTTAACTAAGGATTATAACTGGATGGAGACAACGTCTACCGGCAGGTTCCCGCCAAAACTTTTGAGGCGTCGACCATCTTGTAAACGGAATTACTACAAAACCATAAAATGCAAACCTGAACATTGTTTTTATAATTTGAGATAAAAGTGAATGTCAAATGTTGCCATTTTGTGGGCGGAGCCACAATATTTTAAAAAGTGGGGGATCATTACCGAATATTATTAAACACTAGAGGGTACACAGCTAAATATAGGTTTAGCATGTTTCAATCCTTTTTGGCTGTGTTTTAAAACACCATAACTGTTTTGATACATGTACTAAAATCTTTTCAGATGCGTGAAATGAGTGAAATGAGTGAAAAATGATGATGCAATCCCATTCACACTATGAAAATCTCCTCAGTTAAAATATAAAGAGTCTCGGAATGTATTTTTAACCGTGTTTTGACCCAATTATGGTTAAGTGTCTTGCTCAAGGACACAAGTGTCACGGCCGGGATTCGAACCCACATTCTGCTGCTAACACCAGAACTTAAATCCGGTAAGCTAGACCGCTCGGCCACGACACTCCACACAGGGAACACATGGGAATACATGGGAGTTTTCTTCTCCACACACAGTGTTCTTACAAGTGCTGCAAACCTGTTGACCTGTACCCAATCATCCTTAGTGCAGGAGCTGTACAGAAACTTGATTAAAATACTTCTACTAACTTTAATATTAAAATATAAATCATAATAAACGACACCATTGTAATTATTCAGGTACTTGGAATATACTCAAGAGAATTTGTCTCACAATAATAAATGCTACTTCAATTATGCTTTCTCATTACAAAAGCTTTCTCATTATAAGGATTATAACTTTCATCTGTCTTAAGTTCAGCTTGATCTTTTATCAAAGTTACAATATAAAAGATAGCGACTGCTCAAATATTCTTCAAAGTAACAAACGATTATTCCAAAGGGAATCTTTAACAAGACTATAATAATGCTGTAAGGGAACTATTCTGAAACATTATAAAAGAATGTTAAAAAGTTGGATATTGAGTCCTTACATATATTTTTACAAATCATAAAACATACAATTAGGAATGGTTACATACCTGTAAATCAATGGGCAAGAAGAACTTGGAATATAAGATATGTTCACTTGAAATAATCTGCCACAAGTGACCAGTCCAAACATTCCTACAGCCCTCACTTCCTGTCCCTCCTAGGGCCTTAGGATAGTTGATTTATAATACAGGGGTGTTACCTTCCTAAAACACAGGGCACTTATATTTAAAAATTTGGGGGTGTCTAAATTCGATACTCTCTACATTATCACATTAGGGATATCTGTCATCCAGCGGTTTCCAGGTTACTTCTTGTTCCACTCGGAAAAAGCACATCGTTTTGGATGGGTAACTTTATTTACATTGTAATTACCATGTCAATAAACTTATAAATATATAGTGAGTTAATCATTGGATGACATAATTACTTACTAGCTGACTGAGAGTTTTCAGAGAAAAATAAGGACAAGAAGCTTTTGAAAAACATACCTAACATATTTTATCATCTGGGGATCCTGGCCTGGCTTATGCTGCACACAACATTGACAGAACTTAATGAAACCAGCGAGCGAAGCGATCTAGTGGTGCGAGCTGAGCCAGCGATGCGAGCCAGCAGGGGAGCTCATGGCGTGGGTTCCGAGGCTTGTTTTTAAAATGTAATTTTATTGAGTCCATTTTAGAAAATGATTTCTGGATCTCAAACACAAAATTCGTCTCCAAAATAAACACTGGATTGTCAGTGTTACATGAGCATACGTGCGAAAAACATTAATTTTGGTTAACATCCATCAGTATGAATCCACAACGGCGTGGGGTCTGGGGCCCGCCCAAGGGCTCAGGAAGCTTTAGTGTTTTAGATGCGCTGTGATCCAATCTAATGCATTTTTTAAACATATAATTATAAAATATTCTTTATATTCTTTTTTATAAAGTATGTATGAAACAGTGCTTTCCAAATGTATGTGATACTTCGTACATTACGTCGGTATTAATGGCAAAATCAAATCAATTGTTTATTACCTGACGCAAGAATTTCATCAATCTATATATATTCTTATCTTGGTCAGGATTTCTTTTATTATGAACGGTTGAAAATCTATTATATTAAGATGTGGCAGCGTTTTAAAATAAGTATGTTAAAATGATTTGATGGATTATTGCATTGGTAATCCTCTCAAGAATCATAAGCCCCTGCCAATTGTGGTTAATTTTCCTTTTGAGGGAGAATTATTGGACGGCCTGTCAGTGGTGTAAATTTTCAAGGCTGATTCTAAATTTCAAAGACCGAGTCTGAACGTTGGCCTGTCCTAACCGTCCCCCAGGCCAACACGACCTCAAACTGAGCATAAATAAACAATTAAAAATCAATTTTTGGTTTGAAATATTATTATTACGAACATTTTGAGATATGTAATGTTTGGAAAATTTGGGAACAATTAAGGAAATCTTTGTCAGTTTTGGAGAATTTTTGATTCAGTTGTAGAGAATTATTAACTGACCTCTACATCATGTATATCCTTGATTCCAAACATGGCCATTCCAATTCTCCCTCCCCCTTCCCCCTGTAGTGCCAGGCGTCCTCCCATTTTAGAAAAGTCACGAATTGTCACAGTCTTTCGCAAGCCGCATCACGGGAACACTTTTAAATCACACCGTTTACAATAAATCAAGGCTTCTAGAAATGTTTAACCAAAAGTTAAGCGCGAAAACCCCGCGTAGACGTCTTTCCAGCCAATGAAATTTAAGGTGATGCTGTATCGGATTTGACGCCACAGCGTTAACGTTATATAATTTGTTTTGTCTGTGTCGCCATGGTTATTGTTACACATTGTAAGGGTGAATGGAGTGTGATGTAACTGTAGAATGTTAAGAGTGTTACGGATCTCCTTCTGATCGAGTTTAGATAACACCTATCCGAGAGTGAGTCACGGTGGTCGAGGCAATCCTACAGCGTCCGGCACCAACGCCCAGAAGACGCCTGATTAAGCAGGTATAATATTAACAACAACAACAACGTGGACTTATATAGCGCTCGTATCCACCAAACTGGTGCTCAAGGCGCATGATATTATTACCCCTGCTCATCAGGCTCATAAATCATTCCTGGAACCATCTCAGCTCCCTGGGGAGTATACAGCTCAATTGCTGCCATTACAGCGCATATAGGGCTAATCAAACACAACAACCAACTCTACCCTCACAGGTACCCATTTACCCCTGGGTGGAGAGAAGCAATTATGGTAAGGTGTCTTGCTCAAGGACACAAGCACCATGGTCGCGGTCGGGATTGGAACCCACATTCTGACGACTCAGCCATCAGAACACAAATCCGACAGTTTGGAAAGATTAAATTCAGTATTTGTGAAAAATTGCTTTGTTTATTTGAAGTTATTCAGGCTGGTCACATACTGTACACGACTACACATGTGTATCACCTGATGTTATTTATGTACTGCGAATGCATATATGAGTATCAGGCTGATTATAAAGGTGTCTTGGTACTAGACCATTATTCTTATTCACTGTCTATAGTTCATTCAAGTTCAAACTGGTTGATATCAATTTCTATGTCTTTTGCATTGTATTTGGGCTGTTGTAGATGCCATTATGGGTGTGTTCAAATGATTATCACTTGGAAAGAATGGCATGGCATTTTGTGCATTAGTACATTTGTGCACATTTTGTCGCACTTCCAAATTGTATTGCAAAAGGGGAAATTGAAGAGACTGAATGGATGAATTCCTTATAGCAAACAAACTGTTTTTGTGTGCATATATAGCAACCAACAAGACTTACCAACATGTGTTTTGTATGTATCATATGATGGATACTGTTTGAATTCAATACATCTCTTTTAAAGGTCTTCTGTTTATCAATTGACGTATTGGTTCCACTTGGTAACTGGCTGGCTTATAACATTTTGATTGTATCATATGATTTATATCAACAGGTGAATTTATTGTTTTATTACTGGCAATACTCATCAAGCCAGACTAGCGCTCCAGGAAGCTCATTACTGGAATTAACAATTAATTATTTCTACTGCTGGTAATGTGACAACCATTAAAGCTATAATAAGGAAACTGTGTATCATGTAGACGTATTGAGATTACTGATTGTGTAAGCTGAGAAGATTGGCAAGAGAAGATTGGCAAGGGGCCAAATTATACTATTCAGTTCAACGGCGGCGGAATGATTTTGAAAGTGTGTGGGGGTAGGCCTGGGCGAATAGTTCGATTATTAGAATATTTGCGAATAGTTGTTGCTAATCGTACTCATATTCGCGGATTTTGAACTTCGATTAATCGGGCTGGCGCAAATACAGTGCAACTATTTGCGAATAATGACCATTCACGATTATTTGTGAGTAATAATGTGTTGCTTTTGCACTGAATAACTTGCGGTCGTGAACCTTTGCTAACTATTCGTGACCTTAGGTCGTGACTATTATTCGCAAGTAACACTGCCAATTACACCGTTTTGTCTAGGCACTGTTGGTAGTGGTAAGCTTCGTAGTATTCGCGAATAGTACTTGCGAGTAATGCCTTGAGGAAGCCGATGTGGTTGGCTGGCTGGCTGGCTGGGTGTGACTGCAGTGACTATTACGTGCAATAATGTATTGCCTTTGCACTGCATAACTTGCGGTCGTGAACTGTTTGCTAACTATTCGTGACTACTATTCGCGAGTAAACTGCCATGCGATTGCACCGTTTTGTCTAGGTACTGCTGAATGAGAAAAATAATAAAATAGCAACTATGCAAATTTATCCAATCACGACACGCGGAAATTGGCACGTGATACTGGGATCCTGAATTACAACCTCTTGCACGTTGCATACACAGTCACAGCTCAAAGCATGCAACTCAAAATATACAGTAAAAATCAGTTTAGGGGCACGGGCACCACGTGATTCGAAAGTTTTTTTAAGCATGAGTGCGGGGCATACCGTGGAAGTTTTTTTTTGTGAACAACAAATAACGTCTAAAGAGTGGCCCCTACATGAGCATAAACACTGCTTACATTGGTGATTTTTTATTTCGTCTGTAGGACCGATTGATTTGAAATAACAGAGGTGACCGTTAAGCATTACTCTTCAAGACGACTTCAATACAACTCGATCGCGTTCATTTTATTACGTTTAGGTTGACTTCCCTCTGTCAGTATGGGATGAACATAACCATGCGTGTGAATTAGCATGTGCTGTGCTCTCTTAATGTATCGTCCATGTACGTAATTCGCCGCACTATTATTACGTTTAGGTGGACTTCCCTCTGTCAGTATGGGATGAACATAACTATGCGCGTGAATTAGCATGTGCTGTGCTCTCTTAATGTAAAAGAATGAAAACCACTCTTTCAAAGAGATTTATGGCGGACAAGTCTTTGTGGAGTGGATAAAGAGTAAAATTAGTAGCGTATAAAGAGTGAATTGGTAGCCTTTTACTGTATTTTTCACTCGAATCAGAGTGGGTTTCACTCCAAAAAGACTTGTCCGCCATATAGCTCTTTAAAAGAGTGGTTTTCACTTTTTTACATTAAGAGAGTGCTGAAGTTCCCACGCTGCCAAAGCAATAATACATTTATATAACGTGACGACCATTGGATTTTCAATTACAAATTCTATTATTTTGAGTACAATTTTGCAATAAATAAAGAGGAAACAACAACAGGCATTCAATATATGTATTTGTCTACTGTCTGAAGCTTACAAATAGGCCAGAAAAGCACATGTTTTCGTACTTATAAACCGCGGGAAAAAATTGGCTAACTATTCGCGAATAGTAGAATATTCGCGAAATGTTTCCGCGCAATTAATCGAATAGTAAATTTCACTATTCGGCCAGTCCTAGTTTCAATCATATAATTATGTAAAAGAGTATCAGGCTGATTATAAAGGTGTCTTGGCACTAGACTACTATTCTTATTCAGTGTTTTAGTTCATTCCAGTTCAAACTGGTTGACACCATATTTCTATGTCTTTTACATTATGTTTGGTCTATCGTAGATGCCCTCAAAATACAATACAAATTGGGTGTGTTCAGGTTGGTGATCACGTGGGTGAAGGGCGTGGTTTTCTGTGCATTTGAACATTTTGTGTACATTTTGTATATCGTTATCAACCAACTTGTGTTCAAAAAGGGCAACTTGAAGCGCTGAATGGATACATTTTCTAACATCAAATCTGTTCATATGGGAGAATGGCATGGCATTTTGTGCATTGGTACATTTATTGTGCACATTTTGTATATCAAATTCAAGCCAAATATTTGTATTGCAAAAGGGCTTGCCGTAGTGTTTTGTTGTATCGTTATGATTGATACTGTTTATCATTCAATTTTGATATCTCTTTTATTGTAAGGTCTTCTGTTTATCAATTGACGTATTGGTTGTCCATTGTAACTGGCTCGCTTATAGCATTTTGACTGTACTATATAATTTATATCACCAGTTGAATTGTTTGTTTCATTACTGACATAGTCATTAAGCCAGACTAGCGTTCCATTACTGGAATTAAAAAGTTATTTACATTCTGTATTGGCAAGGGGCCAAATTAATACCTTTCTGTCCAACGGCGGCGGAATTATTTTGAAAGTGGGGGGCCAAATCCAAACCAGCGAGCCAGCAAGCGAAGCGAGATCATTGCGTGCGGTCCGGGGCCCGCGTTTGCATTCAGGAAGCTCTGTGTAGTCATTTGTGAGCTATGAGCTGAACTTATTAAAAATTAACCACAAAATCAGCTGTTTTTTTTTTTTAATAAGGACCAGAATTTCTCCAAAATGAATATTGAATTGACAGTATTACATGAGCAGGAAAAACATTTGGCTAAAATCTATTAGGAATATTGGGGAATGGAATCAGGTGAGAGTACAGTATGAATCCACATTATTATGAACGGTTGAAAATCTATGCAGAAATAATTGTAAAACAAGTCTGTTAAATTGATTGGATGGTAATCCACTCCAGAATCATTAGGGCTTCAGATAAAAAAAAAACAATCCTCGAGGATTTCCTTTGGCGGAAAGAATCAAAGTGTACATTTTGAAGGGTGATTCTAAATTTAAATGACCGCCCCTGAACGTTGGCGTGTCTTGTCCCCCAGACCCACCTCAATTTTTGACAAATTTCAGATCATTTTGGAATAGTGTTGGAAACATTTGGAACATTTTAGGAAATCTTGGGCTAGTTTTAGAAAAATTTTATTTAGTTTTAGAGAATCATTAACTCAACTGGTAAAAATATTCAATGCTACATGTAAATATTATTTTGATTCAAAAGTGGGGGCAAATCAGGACCTTATCTAAAGTGGAGGAAAGTGCCACCCTCTCCCCCCACTTCTGCCGCCGATAGCTTGACGACGATGTCTGTCGAGGTACCGGCCGATGGAAATTCCCGTGTTTATTGCGATCACCTCGGACATCCTTTTTGCACTGTTGCCACATTATTTGGAGCATGAAATATGTAGCCTATAAAAACTATAGGGCCTCTATAGTTTATGTTGACAATTTTACCAGAGTTGGGCGATTTCAATTTTCGCCAGTCATTATAGGCTTTCAGTCGCGAAAAAAAAAACGGTTTTCGGTTTTATCGTTTATTTCTTTTTTAAGAATATAAAAACAAAACATAAACCTGTGCCCGCGCACCATCACTATTAGTCATAGCTCATTACCCTGCCTGCTGGTAACGCAGCCTCAATGACCGGCAGGACGGCAGCACAACCTCACCGGCTGGCTGGCTGGCTGGACGGCAGCGCAGCCTCACCGGCTGGCTGACCGGTTAGACGGCACTGCAGCCTCACCGGTTGGCTGACCGGCTGGACGGCACCGCAGCCTCACCGGCTGGCTGGACAGCAGCACAGCCTCACCGGCTGGCTGACCGGCAGGACGGCAACACAGCCTCACCAGCTGGCTAGACGGCAGCGCAGCCTCACCGGCTGGCTGTCCAGCTGGACGGCAGCGCAGCCTCACCGGCTGGCTGGACGACTGGACGGCGTCATGAATATACCAATTATTTGACTCGAAATCAGGGCTTGCAGGATCGTAACGGACAGCCTTTTGTTTCTCAGTGACTGTGCGGACCAGTGAAAGTAAGCCTCGATTGTGAGGATATACAACATATAAATGAGTTCTCATTTAGCAAGGCATTGATATCTTAATCTGGTTTTGTCATAGGGTTCAACGCATTTTCTAACACTAGATCCAATTGGTTGAAAATGTTTCACCTCCAATTGACAGCTGTTAACAATGACCAATCAGCATGAATTTACATCAATTCAGGGATAGGCTTCTGTCTTAATTTTACCGTTCAAATGAAAATAATCAGTCCAGGGAATGCAGACTTGTGTTTATTCAGGGATCGTGTAGTATTCAAAATGTTCCGTAAAAAATGAAATTACACAGTATAACCGGCCTAAGTGACAATGCTTAATTGAAAATCGATATGTCTGTATATAATGTTTCAAAATGAATGTTACACCATAAAGAAGGATACATTATCTACAATATAAAGCAAAAACGCAATTAAAAAGATATGATTGAAAGAACACCGAAAATGACATTATGTTGCTGTCATCTTGGCAATATTCCGCCGTGCGTAACGTTTGTGGTTTAAGTTCCATCAATTAGAAATTAATATGAACTCTAAACTGGACAACATTTAGTCATGTGACCACTTCCAATGCATTCTGGAAATTCAGTATGGCCGCTATTGTTTTTAAATGCAATAATCTTATAGTATGTCTCATGAAAAACATGACTTCGATGCTATCGAGTTTAAGAATAGTCAGACAAGTATTCACCAGTCTGAATTTGTAAACAGTTATATTAAAATACGTATTTTGTGTTTGCCGAACGAATATATTGTCACTATTTAAAAAACTTAAACTTTCAATCATCAATGGTTGTTTAATGCATTGTATCTTGACTTAGAGAGTTTTGCCAATTTTGCCAATTAAATTATTGCCAATGTTGTACTTTCTCTTAAATGATGAGTTATGCCTAAATGACTGATTGTATTAACTTACCTTGTCCATTGCATGGTACACACATACAGTACACAACCAGTATTCCTAAAATCCAACCCATTCTGCAGTTTTGATTCGAAGCATCAAGACAAACATCTCTCATCGATAAACTTAAATCATGAGTTGATCTCCTGTCATACAGTAGGTCTACGTGTTGTCAAGTACAGCTTGATACTACCCACAATTTACCGTCTGCTCATCCTTAAAAAAGGCGCGAACACAGTTGTTGATTCTTGTATATCTGGTATACGTGACAACCTTCAAGCGCGCTCGCCAAGACTTCATTTACCAATCACAACAAAGCAATGAGGGATACACACCAATGCACAGCATCAATTATTGTCATGATATTGTTACAACAATAATTGGAATTGACCAGGATGTTTGATGTTATCATCAACTTCACATCAAGTGAGTAATTAGATTGAAATTCGGTAATTTTGTATCGAATTTAAAGACCATACAAAATGGTAAATATTTTCAACCCTATTTTAAAAAGTAAGTAATTCTAAGTAGGAATCACCAAAAATAAGACTTTCATTATTTTTATTTAACCCTTCAAAAAATGTACTTCGCCACTGCCGTGAACGACAGGCCCGAAACAAAAGTCGTCGGGGACACTTTCACTGAGCCTATTTTGATGACGTACATTTACGGGAGAGCGAACGCTACGACTGTTTACTGCGGTACGTTTTGTACACAAAGCATATCACATCGCGTACAGATGCAAAAATAAGTTTACCAACTAACGACTTCCGAAAGTGTTTTTGAAAAAGTTTCCAAAAGTAGTATTGACCAATTGTTTTGTTCCTCATCGTCATTTGATGGAGATTATACTGATACCAAAGTTTGTGATATAAGTGACATAGAATCGACCCGTATCAATTAAGCCCGGAATGGACGAAATCCGGACGAAATCCAGGCGAAAATGGCGAAGCCGAATTGAAGGAAGATCTCGAGTCCGGCATAAGTGCACATAATGGTACCGTATTTTTATTGCTTTTTACGAACAAATATTCTTAGAGTTTTGAATGTCCAGTATTTGATTCGTTGAATTTTGTTACCAGGAAAGTTAATCTCACTGCAAAATGTGTCCAAATTGTTCTTGTTTTGTGCCGATAAAAAATCATCCTTTGGTGATCCTTTGGTGATCTTGGTGATCCTTTGGTGATCCTTTGGTGATCTTGCCGGTGAGGTGTCGTGGCCGAGCGGACTAGCTTACCGGATTCAAGTTCTGGTGTTAGCAACATAATGTGGGTTCGAATCACGGCCGTGACACTTGTGTCCTTGAGCAAGACACTTAATCATAATTGCTTCTCTCCACCCAGGGGTTAAATGGGTACCTGTGAAGGCAGAGTTGGTTTGCTCTATATGCGCTAGAAATGGCAGCAATTGAGCTGTATACTCCCCAGGGAGCTGATATGGTTTCAGGAATGATTTATGAGCCTTATGAGCAGGGATAATAATATAATGCGCCTTGAGCACCACTTAGTTGGTGGATACGTGCGCTATATAAATCCACACATTATTATTATTATTATGTCAACCAGACTAATAGTTTGACAATGACCCTGCCCCGCTGAAAACGGACGCACACACAATACATGAGTTGCTCGTCAAGGGGAATCCCATATACACATGTACATGTACGACCACGGACAACGCGGCGGCAGCCAGACCGTTGTTAAGAAAGCTCCTTTCAAGCTCCCGTAAAAGTACGTCATGAAAACAGGAAAAATGTTTGCTTCTGCCACGGGCCGCAAATGTCCGCGTTTTTGCAACCCTGACGAGAAACATGTTTGGGCTTCGGTCATTGGTTAAGCGTTTTCGCGAGTTCGGTTGTGCTGTGAGACGTCATGACCCACTCCATCGTAAGGCCAAAAAAAAATTGTTGTTGAGTTGCCCTCCAGTGAAAATATTTGAAGGGGTCGGTCGGTCGGGATTTTTATTTTTTTATTTTATTTTTTTTCTCCTTGACTGTCATTTTAAGATTGAAATGCATTGGAACTGAAACCACATACCATGTTTTTCATTTGTATACCTATCAGCAAGGAATTTTGCTTCAGAATAAAAGTATCCCAAGCATTTTTGTTGTACTTTTCGCTGTGATTGACACAGCAAATTCATCCATATTGCGTGCAATGCTCAACATGCAACATGTGAGTGGCCATTCGATTTGAAAACGTGTATATCGAGTCGCAATCGTTGACACACGTACAGTGCGGGAGCCAGTGCACAACGTGTGAGGGCCATTTGATTTGAAAACGTGTAGATTGAGTCGCAATCGTTGACATACAAAACAGTGCGCGAAGCCAGTGGAAAACATGTGAGGGGGCCATTCGATTGGAAAACGTGTAGATTTGAGTCGCAATCGTTGACATACAAAACAGTGCGCGAAGCCAGTGCACCATGTGAGGGCCGGGGCCATTCGATTCGAAAACATGTAGATTGAGTCTTGGGTACCGGTAAATTTACTGGTAAAAAAAGTGGAAAATTTCACAAATCAAACGTATTATGTTTTATACAAAGAAAATTGGTAAGTTTCATTAAAAAATAGGGCTATGAATGACGGGGAAAAAAAAAAAAAAAAAAAAAAAAAAACCGACCCGAGATTTCAGCACTTTTGGGTCGGTCGGTGGAGGGCAACTCAACATCTTTTTTTTTTTGGCCTAATGAGGAATGTCCCCCAACTTTGACATTTTGAGATATGCATACCAGGTTACCAAGTTTTTAATGGGCTTTCCAATGATACCAAAATTATGTTCGGGAGTAATTCCATTCCGAAATTATAAAACGATACAGACGACTTACCGATGCGACTGTTGTAGAAATACTTTTCGAGAAAACGGGCTTTGAAAAAAAAGACTCCGCTCACACACTGAAAAAATAATTCACATCGTGTGTTGAGCGCGTAGTGCTAGCCGTCGTAGTGTATGTAAGTTTTTACAGAAAGGCCATGACACTGAAAATGCCCAGATTATGTTTGTTAATTACTATCTAGATGTTTTATACTAATATCTTCATGTATTTTCGAATTATAAAACCCTGGAATCACCCTATGACGTTACGAATAACGAACAAGAACGTGCCTACATACAACGCTGCCATACGCGTACATGTATACGTTTGCCGGATGTCCATTGCTTGTATGTACTGTGTGGACATACGCGCATACTATGCATGTGGAATACACGCGGTCAGACCGGTTGCCTAGCCTGTGTGCCAGCGCCTTCGATACGCGTATCGAACACACCACTCAGTCTAGTTACAGACTCTCTGTGTTACATTAACTTGACGTTCGTTAAAAGACCGTTTGCCAAACTTTATTACGTCAACTTACTAGGAACTTTTTGTTGGGTTGGTATTTTGTATCCAGGCTAGATTTAGTCATGTCAAATCTGAAAATAAACAGATGATGACATGGCCTTTCCAACGGTACCGCACATGCATGGTTGGTCAGTATAAATCGGAACGTTCGAAACAACTCATCGAAAATGCATTACAAGTTCTCGTTTTGGGAGCTCACAGTGACGGTTTGCGGGAAGAGCCACAAATACACTCCAGAAATCGTGTTTATTTTCAACTTTATTTACCTTTCTTCAAAAATGTAAAATGACTGGGACAAACTTTGATATTTGGACTATCCAAAAATACCAAAACCTCGAAATCGAATTTTATGTGATTTTTCACGATGTAAACACTTCAGGAGTCGATTACGCGGAAACGGACTTTGGGGGACATTCCTCATACCGAAATTTGTGATCGGTTACGGTTGATTTCAAGATGGCGGATTGTAAAAAGTAACAAAATATTTTGTTAATTATTTGTTAAAACATGATGGAATGATTGTTCGTATACGCTTTCAAGTTACTAGCACTCACGAGTAAGTTCCATTTTGCCAAAATGTTAATTACACCGTATATTCTGAGAAACGTTGATGATTGAACACATCGCCAACTGAAAACAATTTTCTGGCTACGTTCTCGTCTTTCGCGTGGCTGTGCCGTCTTGATTCTGGTCAAGAATTTGACGTCAGAAACATGTTTCTGTTCGTGTTCGTCAAAACACGCTCCTGATAGAATATCTTGTCTGTAAGTGTAATATAAAAATTTGGGAACAATTAAGGAAATCTTTGTCAGTTTTGGAGAATTTTTGATTCAGTTGTAGAGAATTATTAACTGACCTCTACATCATGTATATCCTTGATTCCAAATATGGCCGGCCATTCCAATTCTCCCTCCCCCTTCCCCCTGTAGTGCCAGGCGTCCTCCCATTTTAGAAAAGTCACGAATTGTCACAGTCTTTCGCAAGCCGCATCACGGGAACACTTTTAAATCACCTCGTTTACAATAAATCAAGGCTTCTAGAAATGTTTAACCAAACGTTAAGCGCGAAAACCCCGCGTACACGTCTTTCTAGCCAATGAAATTTAAGGTAATGCTGTATCGGATTTGACGCCACAGCGTTAACGTTATATAATTTGTTTTGTCTGTGTCGCCATGGTTATTGTTACACATGATTGTAAGGGTGAATGGAGTGTGATGTAACTGTAGAATGTTAAGAGTGTTACGGATCTCCTTCTGATCGAGGTCAGATAACACCTATCCGAAAGTGAGTGTGGTCGAGGCAATGCAATGCAATGCAATGCAATACAACAACAACAACAACAACAACAACAACAACAACAACAACAACAACAACAACAACAACAACAACAACAACAACAACAACAACAACAACAACGTGGACTTATATAGCGCTCGTATCCACCAAACTGGTGCTCAGGGCGCATTATATTATTACCCCTGCTCATCAGGCTCATAAATCATTCCTGGAACCATCTCAGCTCCCTGGGGAGTATACAGCTCAATTGCTGCCATTACAGCGCATATAGGGCTAATCAAACACAACAACCAACTCTACCCATTTACCCCTGGGTGGAGAGAAGCAATTATGGTAAAGTGTCTTGCTCAATGACACAAGCACCATGGTCGCGGTTGGGATTGGAACCCACATTCTGACGACTCAGCCATCAGAACACAAATCCGACAGTTTGGAAAGATTAAATTCAGTATTTGTGAAAAATTGCTTTGTTTATTTGAAGTTATTCAGGCTGGTCACATACTGTACACGACTACACGTGTGTATCACCTGATGTTATTTATGTACTGCGAATGCATATGAGTATCAGGCTGATTATAAAGGTGTCTTGGTACTAGACCATTATTCTTATTCACTGTCTATAGTTCATTCAAGTTAAAACTGGTTGATATCAATTTCTATGTCTTTTGCATTGTATTTGGGCTGTTATAGATTCCATTATGGGTGTGTTCAAATGATTATCACTTAGAAGAATGAAATGGCATTTTGTGCATTAGTACATTTGTGCACATTTTGTCGCACTTACAAATTGTAGTTGCAAAAGGGCAAATTGAAGAGACTGAATGGATGAATTCCCTATAGCAAACAAACTGTTTTTGTGTACATAGCAACCAACAAGACTTGCCAACAAGTGTTTTGTATGTATCATATGATGGATACGGTACTGTTTGAATTCAAATAATCTCTTTTTAAGATCTTCTGTTTATCAATTGACGTATTGGTTCCACTTGGTAACTGACTCGCTTATAACATTTTGATTGTATCATATGATTTATATCAACAGTTGAATTGATTGTTTTATTACTGGCTAATACTAATAGTCATCAAGCCAGACTAGCGCTCCATGAAGCTCATTACTGGAATTAACAATTAATTATCTGTACTGCTGGTAATGTGACAACCATTAAGGCTATAATAAGGAAACTGTGTATCATGTAGACGTATTGAGATTACTGATTGTGTAAGTCTTAATGAAGCTGAGAAGATTGGCAAGGGGCCAAATTATACTATTCAGTTCAACGGCGGCGGAATGATTTTGAAAGTGTGTGGGGTAGGCCTGGACGTATAGTTCGATTATTAGAATATTCGCGAATAGTTGTTGCTAATCGTACTCGTATTCGCGGATTTTAAACTATTCGATTAATCGGGCTTGCGCAAATACCTGCAACTATTTGCGAATAATGACCATTCACGATTATTTGTGAGTAATAATGTGTTGCCTTTGCACTGCATAACTTGCGGTCGTGTGAACCTTTGCTAACTATTCGTGACCATAGGTCGTGACTATTATTCGCAAGTAACACTGCCAATTACACCGTTTTGTCTACCTTGTACCTTGTAGATATAAACCCCTGAGGACTCCTCATGGGAGTATAAACTGGAGGTTTGATGAGGGTGGTGCACTACATGTATAATTGATTTAGACTGGTTTGGAATATTGCGACAGATGTAGCGGCGTCAACTGTGGTTTGATCTAGTTTGTTCCACATACTAATGGACTCGGAAAAAAAGATTGTTTCATTATATCGGTGCTATCTATTGTTTTTGACATGAGTTGCTTGTCATGGGTTCGCCTTAATCTAGTTGGTTTTTGTGAGATGTAAAGTTCATTGTTTATCCAGCTGGTTGTTCAATATTTTATAGAGCATGGTGAGCCGAGAGTGCTGTCTCATTTTCTCTATGGGAAGCCATCCAAGTTCTTTGATCATGGCCGAGACACTTGCTTGTTTCTTGTAATTGCCCATAACGAACCTTGCCCCTCGCCTCTGTACCTTTTCTAGTATTGTTTTTTTTGGTCGATTGTATTATAACAGTTATCTAGACAGGAACTTCCGGCATGGCCAACAGCGCAAGGTCAAACCCTAGGACACTCACAGGGTTATGACAGACAATGTAAATCATGAGGCGTCTATAGGCGGCATAGTCCTACATAAGTCCGATCCGACAGCCCATTTGTCCGACAAGATTGACTTTTCATTAAAAAAAATCAAAGTGTAATAGTGCGACAGCTCATTGTTCCAAGAGCCATTAGTCCGACGGCCTATTGTTACTACACAGTAATCGCACTGTGCGTGAGAGCTGTTGTGGGCACATGTTGTTAGTGGGCGAAGGGCAGCGATAGGCCTAGTGTGTCGCGTTTGGCGTATTTTGCAGTTGATGTGCGTACGCGCAGAAAATCTCCAGCGATCATTTAGGTTCGTCGTGACAATACAATGTCACACATTTATTTCCATGTTGGCAACAACTTAATCCATAATGGGTACAATAGTTCATTACAGTTTATTAATATAAGCACAGTTGACAATATGTTAAGTGTAAATTACAGGATTTATACATAGGAACTTGTCAGTATACATAGAAACTTGTCAGTATACATAGGAACTTAGCAGTATTACCAACATGTAGGAGAAAATGAAGCATAATGCTTTTAAATCTTCCCCTATGACAGACAAAGACATATGCCCGTATTCTGAGACATCACTCAACGTCATCCTCCACTCACACTCCAGTGAGGAGGACTCAAGTGTAACTCAAGGAAAAGGAGAAGGTCTACCTCGCCCTCATTGAGGTATACCTCAACCTTACGGGAATAATGACATTTTGTTATTCAAAGACATTCCTCAAGTTGCAATTGATTGAGGTCAGCCTGCACTGTTATGACTTGTGCTGGCTATTGAACAACAAGTTATAAAAATGATAATGTGGAATCTACATCACACAGGTCCAACCTTTCATTATCCAAAATCACATAACCATGAATGAACAATGAAAGGTCAGACCAATTGCCTTGGTAGCACCGGCCCTGTTATACATTGCACATTCAAAAAGATCTAGGTCGGCCTGGTCGTTCTCTGTGTACCCACTACCAGTGTAGGAACCATGTCAAACAGGCAGTACTTCTCGGAGCTTGAGAAGTCAATACTTATCGAACTGGTTGATAAATATAAAGAAACATTGGAAAGCAAAAAAAATGATTACAAATGTATAAAAGCCAAGAGTGAAGCATGGATAAAAGTGGCTGACAATTTCAATTCTCAACATGGGGTTGTGAAACGGGATGTCAAAAAGTTGAAAAAGTGTTGGGACAACATCAAAAGTCGTGCTAAAAAGGTTCTGGGAAAGGACGCAAGAGAAACCAAATTGACTGGTGGCGGTAAGAAGGACACTGAGCCTGATGAACAAGCCCAAGCTATTGCATCAATTATACCAGCTCAAATCCAAAGCCTGGAAAACGAATTTGATGATGACGGCGATAATCACACCGAAAAAGGTAGGTTCCTTTTTTTTAATAGAAGTCTGAAGAGTAAAGTAAGCATGCAATGGTATTGTGAAACATGACATTCCCCCAAACAATTTTAAAACGAGGAACATTTTCTTAATCATTTTTTTAATTGCTGCACTAATTGATCAGCTAATTAAATACAGATGGCAACATTTTCTTGCTTTGCAGATAAAGTTCGTCATGATACAGACACCGATACTGATGTGTCAAATGCTGTGGTTATCCCGAAAAAGTCTGTCCGAGGAAAGTCTACAGTGAAAGCTGCTGTTATGGCACGTACATCGACGATGTCGGAGGCACAATCGACAGTTCTGAAAATGCAAGCAGAGCAACATGTTTTGGAATTGGAAATGTTAAGGAAGAAATCCGAAAACATGAATGAAGAACACAAACGAAAACTAGAGGTTCTTGACCTGCAGCACAAATACTGGTCAGCCAAGATTGCTAAGATTAATGAAACACCTTAACCCATTGGACGCTTATGGAAGCATAATTGTGTCATTTTCGCCTTATCCCCAGATAAGGCGCGTTAACCTCTCGGATAACGCTGCCTTATCTGGGGTTTACGTTTGTAAACCCCAGATAAGGCCAGCGTTATCCTAGGTTAACGCGCCTTATATGGGGATAAGGCGAAAATGACACAATTATGCTTCCATAGACGCTGCAGACGAAAGCACAGTAGTGGCAACGACCACAGATAGTTTAATTTTCAAGAGTATTGTGTAATTGTGTCAATTTATGTTAAGGACGGCTAATCATGTGTATGATTAAAAATGTAAACATACCTTCATTGTAATCAGTGAAATGTTGTTGAATCATTGCATGTCGGGTTGCATTCCCCAGACCCATGACTGGGTGGTGCAATGCCTCATCGTCATCCTCATCATCAGTTTCAGATTCCTCCTCATCAGGAATTGGGTCCTTGCGTCCCCTCACGAAGTTATACAGCACAGCTGTGGCTACAATGATCGTCAATGTCGTTGATAATTTTGTGCGCAAAGACATCTTCAAACATGGGAACATCCGTTTTAATACACCAAATGTCCTTTCAACTGTGTTTCTCGTACGGATATGTGCAACGTTGTATCTCCGTTCCGGATGAGTACGAGGAGCAAGCAGAGGTCAGCAAATATGGACGACAAGCATAACCAGAATCTCCTAGTAGTAATCCATTAATTTGTCCATGTTCAAACTGCGCACACAGTCTACTGTTGTCAAAAATTCTAGAGTCGTGAACACTCCCTGGCCATCTAGCAACAATGTTTTGAATTTCCAAATTTGGGCCACACACTCCCTGCACATTAATAGAAAAGTAACCCTTTCTGTTCCTGAAAAGTTCACCATTAGCCCCTCCAGGACAAGGGATTTGTACATGGGTACAATCAATTGCACCCACAACTCCCGGAATCCGGCCGATCCTCCAAAAATCCACCTTCACCTGCTGGAGCATGACACCCTCAGGAAATGTAATGTATCTGTTTTTTAATCGCGCAATTGTTGTAGAAACCTTCTTGATTATCCTGCTTGCTGATGATTGTGAAATTCCACACAAATCACCACACGCTAACTGAAATGACCCTGTAGCATAAAAGCGCAATGTCAACATCAGCTGCAAGTCTACTGGAATAGGTCTCCACGGTTATTGTGTGGTAGCAAATTCGGCCTTATGATATCCAACAACTCATAAAACGCATCCTTGGTCAAACGGTATCTTTGTCGGAACTCCTCCTCATCATACACATTGTAGTCAAAATTAGGAATCCTCCTAGGCCGTCTCCCAAATCCTTGTAAAATTTCTACATCTTCATGTCTTTGTAACCACAGAAACGCCATGTTTAGACTGACTGAGGAAGACTCAAGGCAGGTATTGCCCTTCCTCAAGCTTTACTCACAGAGGAACACTTACTTGAGGAAGAGGGAGGTCTATGAAATGGAAAATAGGTGAAGTCGACCTCGCACTCAGTGAGTAGCACCTTCTCCTCAATGAGTATGAGGTGGTCCTTAGTGAGGATGAGGAGTTCCTCAGTGAGTGTGAGTCGAGGAACGTCTTAGAATACGGGCCATAGACATGACAAGGACATGTAACAGGCATGTGAGACCTGCCTACTAAATAATTCATAACAATAATAACATTTTGATAATAATTTGAATCGGGTTTGTTTTTACTGCATATACATATTTAAAAAGTATTGCTTAAGTTTTTTTGAGAATGAACCAAGTGTAAGAGGTTCTTTTAGATCCGGTTTGAGATGATTCCAAAATATAATACCACGAGAAAATACACTGTTTTTAGATAATGACGTTCTGTTATAATTAATGTAAAGATTACCCTTCGATGCACCACGGGTGCCATATGTATGTACCGATGAAGATAGCGTGCACAAATCTTTGAAATCAGTAGGAAGGAGGTCATTTTTATACTTAAACATGAATTTGCCTAGATTTAAATTGTATAGGTCGTTGAATTTAAGAACGTTTAACTCTGCAAACAACGCAGCGGTATGTTCTAAGTACCAACTTTTGTAATAATTCGAACAGCTTTCTTCTGTAGAAGAAAAGTTTACTAGATTGTGAAGTTGAGCTACCCCAATTTAATATAGCATAATTTATATATGGAAGAATGAGGGAATTATATAACGTTAAAAGAATATGTTGAGGTAGAAAAAATTTCAGTCTGTTCATGACACCAATGTTTTTGGAGATTTTGCTGGTCAACATATCTATATGTTTATTCCAAGAAAGATTCTCATCAATAACAATTCCTAAGAATTTTGTACTCTTTACTTGGTTCAATGTAGTACCATTTAAGCGTATATTAGCATTGCGGTTGTATTTTTTCTGTAGAGTACTAAAAACTATATAATTGGTCTTAATTAGATTTACAGATAGTTTATTGGATGAGAGCCATTTGCTTATCTTAACAAGTTCAATATTCAAATTATTAATAGCAATGTCTACATTGTCATGGTTATATAATAGATTTGTATCATCTGCAAATAAACAGAATGAAACCATATTAGTCGAATTACATATATCATTAACATAAATAATAAACAATAAAGGTCCCAATACAGAACCTTGAGGAACTCCACAGGAAATTGAGTTATGTAATGAATTTGATGAATTATATGAGACAAATTGTTTTCTTTGTGATAAGTAACTCTTGAACCAGTCCAAGGCTATTCCGCGAACACCAATATGTTCCAATTTATGAAGAAGTATATCATGATTAACAGTATCAAAAGCCTTGGACAGGTCCAGGAAATACCGATTGATATTTGCTTGTTTTCAATGGCATTAATAATTTTATTAAGTACACTCGTAATTGCTAACTCAGTGGAGCGTTGTGCTCTGAATCCATATTGCGATTCTGATAACAACCCATACTTATTTATGAAGCAAATTAAACGAGTATAAACAATTTTTTCAAATACTTTAGATAACACAGGTAATATCGAAATAGGCCTGTAATTACTAAAATCGTGTTTGCTACCATTTTTGTATATGGGTACAACTTTACCTATTTTTAAACTGTCGGGAAAATCCCTGACGTAAATGACTGGTTGAATAACAGTGTCAGTTGCTTTGCTAAAGCATTCCTGGATTCTTTTATAACAGAAGAGCTTAATCCATCAAAACCAGGGCTTTTCCAGAAGGGAGTTTAAGAATAACAATGGCAATTTCTTCTTCAGTGATCGGGGCCAGAAATAACGAATGTGGACACCTGTCACCAAGAAAGGTCTCAAAAGATTGGTCAGGTATTGGTAGTTTTTTTGCTATGTTATTACCAATATTGATAAAATAATTATTAAAGGAACTAGCAATATCTTTATTATTTTCTATTCGCACGCCATTTTGTTCAAAATAACATGGGTTAGATTTAGTTTTGGATCTACATAATAATGAATTTATAAGCTTCCATGTACCCTTAGGATTATTTTTCTCTCTATTGAACTGTTCACAAAAATAATTCTTTTTAGCTGTTCTAATAATGGATGTAAGAACGTTTTTATACTGCGCATAGGAAGATTTGTTTTGAAAAGTGGGACTCTTAAAATATTTCTTATACAAGTAATTTTTACGTCTAACCGAATTGTAAATGCCTTCTGTTAACCATGGAGACTTGTCTTTATTAACTCTGCATTTGAGATTCCTTTGTGGAAAATGTTTGTCATAAAGTTTTATTACATAATCTATGAACTGGTCGTACATTTCATTCACATCTTTTGTAGAAAGTAACAAATCCCAGTTAGTGTCATTAAGTTCTTGGTTAAAGTTCCGAATATTTGTTTTATTAAAATTACGTTTTGTATAATTCAGTGCTTTTGGATCTCGTGCTTTACATTTATCTATAACCATGAATACAGGAAGATGGTCACTAATATCTGTGATTAAAATACCTGCTTTATGACTGGAAAAATCATTGGAGAATATATTGTCAATCAGAGTTGCACTATTACTGGTAATTCGTGTAGGTTTGTTAATAAGGGGATAGAAGGAATGAGAAGACAATGTGTCAATAAAATGTTGCACATTGATGTCTGTCTCAGAGTTCAGTAAGTTTATGTTAAAGTCACCCATTACGTAACAGGGTTTGTTTCCTGTGAGTCCTAGTGTTTCATTAAACTTTTCTGTAAAAGTTATGCATGATCCATCCGGTGGTCTATAAATAATTCCAACTATAATATTACTTGTATTGGTATTCTCAATTTCAATGAAACACGATTCAAACTCAGAAGTATTGACACATAAATCATCTCGTATTTTGTAAGCATACTCTTCTTTGATATAGAGTACTACGCCACCACCACGTTTGTTTGGGCGGCAAAAACCTTCAGTTACATAACCTGGAATCCTAATAAGAGGATCGTTAATATCTGTAAGCCAAGACTCAGAGATACCAATAATTGGAAAATTTTCCCAAGAAGGGTAACATATTGCCTTATGTCACATATATTTTTGGCTAGGCTACGTGCATTAATATGCAATAGTTTTATATCTGTTTTAGAAACACACTCTTTTATAAATCGATCTTGATCATAGTATTCACAGTTGATAATGGGATAGTTACAATTAATGTCTGGATCTAAATTGGAATGAATGTTAAAAGAAATATCTCGATCTTCATTTATTTCTTCCATATCGTTTAGTTAGCAGTACTTTGATATACACAGTAAGTCTGGTCTCACACATGTACATAAACAAAACATACAAACAGGTTATATAAGTGAACTGAATGATAGAGTATGGTCGTAAGAAATTCATGGATACTAGCTGACTGTATAGGCCCATAGAGTTTACTTAAATGTGTTCGCATCCCCAAGTCGGAAGACCCTAAACGCACCGCTGTGAAGCTTGTATGAAATAATGGCAGGTACTGACCAGGGGATATATGCGAAGTTCACCCGAGCATCCCCTCGTATCTTCGGTAGGTGATCTTCGCGCAGCTGCTGCCGTGCTTTCCTTACGTTGCTGTTCACATCATCAGACAAGTAGATATTTGAACTTTTGTACGGGTTGTTTCGGAGAGATTTGGAAGCTTGTTTCAAGAGGTGTTGACGGTCAGTGAAGCGTAATAGTTTACAATGAATCGGTCGTGGTCGAGTGTTGCTATGGCTGCCTTGGTTTGTTGATCGGTGTGTCGGGGTACGGTGGGCCCTTTCGATTTGGATCTCATTGCCATTCTCCAGCTTCATAATTATGAGATCTAAAGAAATCTGACAGGAAATCCTCACAGGACTGGTCTCCCTCCGATCCCTCTGGAATGCCATGCAGGATGATGTTATTTCTGCGGCTTCGGTTTTGTAGATCACTGATTTGGGATTCGAGACGCTGGATGTGGCGATGGTTGTCATCGGTAAGGCTGTTGACACTAGATGTTAGTGATTGACATTTGTCGTCTACCTTGGCGTCTAGGAATGAGATCGTAGATTTCAGTTCTTCGATGTCTTTCTGCTGATCGGTGACTTTATCGGCAGTTTCTTGTAGTCTGACTTCAATCCCAGTTATTGTGGATCGAATTGAATCTAGTGATTGAAGGACCAAGTCAAGTTTCGTGTTGATGTTTGTGATGTCGACTCTGCAAGTACAAGCATGACAGCCATCTTGAACATGATCACTCTTCGGAGACGCCGGTAAGGTTGTTTCTTTATTTGTTTGTCCTTTTCTCTTGGATCTAGTAGATTTGTTCGTTTCTGATGATTCAGCCATGCTTGGAGATGATTAGATGAGTGATTGATGGAAAAAGAAACCAAATATTCTGCGGTGTTAGTATAAATTTTGTTGAATTTTACAGGAGCGCGAAATGACCGTGTCAGCTTACGTCATATATTAGCCCTATAGATGATCTATGTTTTTCTTAGTACCAGGGTGCCATGCTGCTGATGCATACTGGAGGTGTGGCTTGACCAGTGTTTTGTACAGTTACTCTTTCACTGACGAAGTAGTAGAGTTGAAGTTTCTATTGATGAAGTTCAGGACTCTGGTAGCTTTCCCTGCTGCATATTGTGTTTGTTTATCCCATTTAAGATTATTTTGGATGCGTATACCAAGGTATTGTATCGAAGACACTTCTTCAAGTGGTTTGTTAACCATGGTGTACGATGGTTGACCTGGATTCCTCTTACGTGAGACTCGCATAACTTTACATTTTGTCGCATTAAATTTCATACCGCAGAGGTTGGCCCAAGACTCTAATTTATACAGGTCTGACTGGAGGATTACTTCATCAGCTTGGTTCTGTATGGCTCTGTAGACAATACAGTCATCGGCAAAGAGGCGTATGGTTGAATCAATATCATTGGGGATATCGTTGATGAACATTATGAAATCATGTGGTCCCATTACTATCCCTTGTGGTACTCCACTTAAGATAGAATCCCATTCTGATTTTATGCCATTTACTACAACTCGTTGACGTCTATTGGTAAGGAGGGCCCTAATCCATTGCAATGATTTATTACGTATACCATAATAGTTAAGCTTCAGTAAAAGCCGTTGGTGTGGGACTACATCGAATGCCTTACTGAAATCCAGGACTGCAATATCGGTTGTTTTTCTTTGGTTGTGGTTTGCCGCCAAATCATGAACCGTAGAGATAAGTTGTGTTTCACAAGAACGACCCTTTCTAAAAGCATGCTGTCTATCTGAGAGTATGGAATGCTTGCTGAGATGAGACATGATTTGGCTATCCAATATATGTTCTAGTAATTTGCAGGTCACCGACGTTAAGGAGACAGGTCTATAATTTGATGGATCACTTTTTGAACCTTTTTTAAAGATAGGTGTTACATCAGCACATCTCCAATCCTTGGGTAGTTCACCATGATCTAATGATTGTTGAAAAATGAAGGTGATTATTGGTGTAATTTCTTCAGCTGCTAACTTCAATGCCTTATTAGGAATATTGTCTGGTCCCCCTGCCTTTGTAGTATTGATGTTTTTAAGAAGTTTCATGACTCCTGCCTCTTCTATTGTGAAGTCGGGCATGTCCGGATATATGCTAGGTAGAAGTTGTGGAATGTCGACATCCTCCCTTGTAAATACACTTTTGAATTGAGTTGCTAGCGCTGTTGCTTTGCCTAGGCCGTCTGTTATGGTGCAGTTGTCTACTTTGAGTGTTTGAACCCCTACATTATCTTTCCTTTTTGATTTTATGTACCTCCAAAAAAATTTGGGGTCTTCTGTCGAAGCAATATTATTGATGTAGACTCGCTGTGCCTTTCGGAGTTCCTTTTCTACTTCCCGCTTGACTAGCTGATACTTATCCCAGTGAGATCCCCCTTTCCGTTTGGCATTGATGTAGTATCTCTCTTTTTTCCTACACAATTTCTTGTGATAACTTGTAAACCATGGAGCATTATGTTTGTTATTAGTTAATTTGGATGGGACATGTTCCTTAACTAAATGCAAGATACCATCCCTAAACCTACACCAATTCTCTTCCACAGATCTTGATTCAGGTGATGAAGTTAAGAACTCTTGTGCAAGATTATTTGCACCTTCTTTGAAGCCCAGAGCGTTCACTTTACTCCACCTGAGGAAGGTTCTTGGCAATTTCTTTGGTAGAAGTGCCGTTGTTGAAAACTTGGCTAAAACTACTGTATGGTCGGCTATTCCTGGATGAGGCATTATTGAATTGGTTAAAGTTGGTCGTGTTGTGAAACACAAATCTAAAATGTTCTGAGTTCCATTATGATTGTGGCGGGTTGGAAACCTAACCATCTGCTCTAAAGCGTAATCAGCTGCAAACTGTAAGACAGATTCTTGCAGTTCCCCATGTGGTATTTGGTTGTCGCTCCAAGTTATATTTGGTATGTTGAAGTCCCCACCTAGTATAATATAAGGTGATTTTGATTCAGTGTATATCTTCTTTAGACTACAGGCCAAGTCGTCAAAGTTGTTCCCAGGCTTTGGTGGTCTATAGTACGATCCAATATAAATGTTGTCATCCCCCAAATCCAGCTGGCACCAGGTAAGTTCAATGTCTCCTATAGTTAAATCAGGTCTTTCAATGCGAGGTAATGTGTTTCGAATAGCTATGAGTACCCCTCCTCCATGACTCTTCCTATCTTTCCTAGAAACTTGTGTTATCAAATACCGTGGTTAAAGCAGTTTCTAAATGTGGCTTTCTATCCTAGCGTGCGCGCATTGGTAGTACAAACATTATTTTTGTTACTTCCGGTTCCAAAGCTGGCTTAGCGCTTTGTAATTGAACCGAAATTCCTGATACGTTCAAAAACCGCGATTCTTGAACCAGAAATTGAATAAGATTTTGGGTCTTTACAACACATATGTTAAAGGCAAGTCCCAAGCTTTTTAATTTCTTGCGCAAAGTCTTTAAAAAATGGGTGGTCAATGAATTTCCAATGGGCTTCTGATGATCGTTGGATCCAACACGTGCGAATTGAAGTGGCCGTGGTTTATGTTGGAATTACGTCACAGTTACCAACGGGACAAGTAACGTCGTTTCGGTCCATTGCGTACTGAAAATTATACACAAGAGTGCAAACTGGCCTAGTTCTTAGTAATGATGGACATTATAATTTGTCCTTGTATAATACACATTGTATCCATCTGTTATGCAGTTTGGTATAAGTTAAAAAAATACAGGCATACTCAATATATATGAATGACAATGAACGAGTCATTGTGCGTTTGTGTGCGAATAATGTGCTTATTTATTTCACGTACTCGAATTACATACACTGATAATCATTAGGAGTAGCTATAAATTCAATCTCAAAACTTGCTGAGGGTGCACTCCACTAAAATATGCGCCAAGCTGTTATGCCATCAATATTTTCTGAAAAACAAAGATTTGAGGCCCATATATTAAAGATGGACTGTATAAAAATGGTCCAATAACATGACCTGGGGGTCCTTGACTTCCAAATTTAAGTATTTTGGACACATTACGCCTTGAAAAAAATTGTTATAATTTGGATGCTTTTCAGCGTTGGCGTTTCCAGTAGTGTATATATGGTGGTTTCCATTGGGATGAGAATAACTCGATGGGCCTCTGGACTATCCACATTAAATTGAGAATAACATGTTTTTAATGTCCTTTTAGTTTTAAAATTTTAAGATTTCTAAGTATCTTTTAATGATTTTTAAAAAAATATTTTTTATTTAGCATTGGTTGCTATGGGAGTTTATTTAGTGGGATACGCCCTTCGGATTCTTGTCAGGACAGACGTCGTTGGACACAATGAAAAAAAAGAGATTACCTTTGGGCCATTTTGTAAGATTTTAAACTCTTCACTTGAATGGAAATGGAGCAAATATGTGACAATCACTGCTTTGTGTAAACGGCGCCCTCTTTAGGCCACACACGGAGCCTCCATAACCATTTTCTAATAGCTATTATGTATAATAATACGTTACTTTTCACTAAATCTAATTTTAACCTCTTTTTGTGCAAAATTTCAAAACAGTTTATAATAAAACACGTGCAAGTTTCCGTGCTCAAATAATTACAAAATATACCAAAATTTGTACTCAACTAAGATAGATTGGGTGTCTGACAAGCACCTAACATTTCTTATTTACTTAATCCGTGTGTATAAGGCCAATAAATAAGTCTACAGTTTCTGATCTCCGTACGCGTCGTCTCAGACCCGCGTGTCGGCATTTTTAGTTCCATAGTTTGCTATAGAACAATGTCCAATAGAGCTTTATCATGGTGCTGTCATCTTGTTTGTTTGTTTGTTTGTTTGTGTTTTCATTCAAAACAATGTAAACTAAACAGAGGCTGGAAATGAAAATAGTCTGGTCCTTTTGTTCTATGAGATTTACATTACTATTGTCATCAGGTACACAATGAATCTGACGAAGATGGCTGCTGTGTGATCAAGGTACACTGCAGCCAAAATTGCTGGATCGATTGGAATTCTGCTGTGCTGTGTTTTAAACGACTTTTTCACATAGTGGTATGAACTTTTGCCAGATTTGTGCAGCCTCTCTTAGCCACCATACTTTGTATATGAGTATTAATTTGGTCTGACTCCAATGTAACATGTATCATTAAAAAAATAATAACAAACAAAATTTAAAACATTTAATTAAAAATGCGTCACCACACCGATTTTGAAGTCAACCTATGACCAGAAACCGGAAACGTTTTTGTTGGCTTAAGTAGAATTAAAGATACTTTTAAAATTACGTAAATTTACAATAATTTTTAATAAATATAAACAACTAAATACTGGTTGTGCATAATATGTTTTCTTCTGTAAAATGACGTGTAGAAATGTGTGGAAATGTAAATGTATTCTTCTGTGTATATTTTGTTGCTTCAATGATTGAATAAAATCAGTTTATATACACTGGAAATGCTTCCATGTTGTATCCATAACAACCTCCTTTCATTCCATATCGATCATGCCTTTTCCTATATCTTAGGAGTTTTTTTTACCTGAAAAAGGACATTTCCATTAAAGATTTGAAATAGATCTCTTTACTTTAATGGAAATAGAGCAATTAGGCTTGACTGGTGCCAATCGCTGCTTTACGTAAACGGCGCCCTCTTTAGACCACACACAGAGCATCCATGACCATTTTGTAAAAGCTATTGTGTATAATAATACGAAACCTCTTTTTGTGCAAAATTCGAAAATGGCTAAACATGTGAAAATTTCCGTGCTCGAGTAATTACAAAATATACTAAAATTTGTAAGCAACTAACATAGATACGGTGTCCGACAAATGCAAAACCTAATATTTCTTGTTAATCCATGTGCTGTTAAAGGTGTTCTTTTACGTTAATGTATGATTAAATGTATTTTAAAATTACGTAAATTTACAACAAGAAATATGAATTTAAAATGAATAAATATAAACCGCGAAATTGTGGTCGTGCATAAAAGTTTTTGTTTTTTAGAATGTGTGGAAATGTAAACAAATTCTTCTTCTGTACATGCTGGAGATTATGTAATGTTTTGCTTTAATGATTCAATAAAGTCAGATTATATACAAACAGGAATTACTTCCTGTTACATCTTATTCTGTCACCAACCTGATCCTCTCATTCCAAATCATCCATACCTTTCCTATTTTGTGTAAAATTCTTGCTCAGTATGAATAGTTTTTCTACCTGAAATTTTATTTTCCATCGGCCATTCTGTAAGCTTTTAAATAGATGAAAACACTTCACTTAGTAGATGGAGACAATAGGATTGGCTAGTAACAATCACTGCTTTGTGTAAATGGCGCCCTCTTTAGGCCAAACAAGGATCCTCCATGTCCATTTTGTAAAAGCTATTGTGTTTAATAACAAGTAACTGTTCAATAAATCTAATTTCAACCTCTTTATGCACAAAATTCCAAAATGGTTAATAAAACACGTGCTCAATTAACTATAAAATATTCTAACATTTGTAAGCAACTAACATAGATTCGGTGTCTGACAAGCACGTAACATTTCTTGTTTACTTAATCCGTGTGCTGTTAAATTTACATTAACTTGAATAATTGAATAAATATAAACATCCAAAATTTGGACGTGCATAAAAGTTTATTTGTGCAGAATGTGTGGAAATGTAAACGCTTTCTTCTGTACATACCGCTATTATACTTGATTCTCATTCAATCCACAAATTAGTTCAATGCAATCATTTCTCACTACATTTACATTGTACTTTCATCAACGTTTTGGCCTCCAGTCATTTCTTTGTTTTGTTGACGTTTGTTTTCTGACACACTCATGCTCAATGTGTCTAACGATTTCTTATTTTTTGAAACTGATTTGGGTTTCGTGCTCTTTGATCGCTGTTCCGATATAGACGTAAAAAGAGTGTATAGATACGGGTTCAGGGACGAGTTTATGGGTAGGATGAAGACAACAATCCAGGCGTACATATCTGGACCGATTACTACCGCCCCAGTCTGAGAGAGAATCCCCATGATGATCACAGGCATCCAGCATGCAAAATCAGTGCCGACTATGAATGCCATTTTGACCGCCATTCTGATTTCCCGATCACGGTGAGCGGCCACGCGGACCTTATTCGATGTGCGCTTGACTTTGACAAAAATTGCCACATAGCAGACGAACACTACCAGGAAACAGATGAGGTTGACACCAAGAAAGAGGATAATTGAGAAAATCCAGGCTGGCTTCTGACCTTTACCTTCTGGGATCGATACAGTCTGGCTCCCAAATGGATTATCAATAGCGCCCTCGTTGACCTCGAAAGCGGTTGGTTTGGTGATGAGTGGTAGTCCAATGCACACATCGGATAAACCGTAGATATCCGAATCTGACCCACTACCAAAGACCGTTGGTCCAATACTCAAACCAAGTGATATTGACCAAATCACGAGTAGAACTATATTGGTGGATTTCTTGCTTGGTTTCCATGAGCTGAAGGGGTACACGATACTCCAGAAACAATTTACACTTATAAGTGTGACAATAAACACAGACGCCTCGCACGACAAGACCGACAACACGCCAGCTATTTTGCATATCACGCTTGACCGCCATTGCTTGGCCTCCGTTGAATAAGTCTCACCAAAATGCAGATCTGCTACTGTAATAATGAGCATATAAACACCCATCATGAAGTCAGACACGGCTAGATTTAGAACCATAATTGAGTGCCTTATGTTCGCGTTACGATTTCTATTTCGGGTCTCATGGCACTCCCTTGTTCTTTGAACGAATACCACAACATTGCCGATGAGGGCGCTTATTCCAAGAACCCACATAGATACGCGAAGGAGTGTGTTCCGCATGAGACTACCACAGAGGTTTAGTGGTGGTTGTAACTCAGTCGTCTCACATTGTGATATCATGAAGTTGGGTAAAGAAACAAACTCACAACAAAGTCTGTAGTCGTCAACGTACCTGAAATGTCAATAGAAAACAAACTCATCATGAATTGATTTCATCATCTTCTTAATCACCACCTCCTCCACGACCACCATCACCATCACCATCACCATCATCATCATCATCATCATCACCATCATCATCATCATCACAAACTGCTATATTTGTATAATCATCAATAAGTCTACATACTCCATCTTTGATACTTACAATTCCTGCAATCTCACTAAGTCAGTCACCGCACCGCTCTCCACACGGACAGGGTCATCACTTGGTTCACCTCTGATCAGAACTCTTGAGTAAGATCATGATCAAATGTAGACATTCAAATATAAAGCGATAAAAGAAATGTAACTCAATACCGCAAATAATTCTTGTAGTTTTCATTGTTATTTTTGAATTTAATCCAACAATTCCAAAAGCAGCCAACTCTTAAAACCCATGATTTAAATGAATTTAATTGATTACTATTTATGAAAATAATTTCTTACAGGGTTTTCAGATTACGGAGTCCAGTAAACGCCTCCCTTTTTAGACTTTGTAGAGGAATGTCTGTTGCAATCCTTAAACATGAAATGAAAATTTAAAAATTTTTTTTAACCGAATGTCTATAAACTAGAGATAGAATAGCTGTGCAGCCACCAAGGATTCTTGAAACTTGACGAAAACATTTAGGTTATAAGTAAATAGGTCATTTAGTGCGCCTCTATCGGTTCTACTTAATAAATCACTGTTCCGCGATAGATATGGTCCTAAAACCTTCCTGTGATCGGATCTTCACCAAAATCTAATCGATTTATTATTATGCATAAGGATTTAAATGACGTTCGTATTTTAACAGCAATGACTATAGTCATCAATAAGACAACCTCTTTCCCAAAAGTAAATCCATAAAAGGAAGTTCGCTCACATAGTTTCCAAATTATTGAGTTCGGAGAAAGAGTTTGCTTCAAGATCCGTTATTTGGTTCCTGGAGATGTCCCTTCAATACAAAAATCAAAGTATATGGAGATAAGTAGGATGTGAAGCTTTGTATACTGGTGTAAGATCAGTAAGAGGAAGGTTTGCATATGGTGTAACATCAGCAAGAGGAAGGTTTGTATATGGTATAAGATCAGTAAGAGGGAGGTTTGTATATGGTGTAAGATCAGTAAGAGGAAGGTTTGTATATGGTGTAAGATCAGTAAGAGGAATGTTTGTATATGGTGTAAGATCAGTAAGAGGAAGGTTTGTATATGGTGTAAGATCAGTAAGAGGAAGGTTTCCATATGGTGTAAGATCAGTAAGAGGAATGTTTGTGGTGTAAGATCAGTAAGAGGAAGGTTTGCATATGGTGTAAGATCAGTAAGAGGAAGGTTTGTATATGGTGTAAGATCAGTAAGAGGAAGGTTTGTATATGGTGTAAGATCAGTAAGAGGAAGGTTTGTATATGGTGTAAGATCAGTAAGAGGAAGGTTTGTATATGGTGTAAGATCAGTAAGAGGAAGGTTTGTATATGGTGTAAGATCAGTAAGAGGAAGGATTGTATATGGTGTAAGATCAGTAAGAGGAAGGTTTGTATATGGTGTAAGATCAGTAAGAGGAAGGTTTGTATATGGTGTAAGATCAGTAAGAGGAAGGTTTGTATATGGTGTAAGATAAGTAAGAGGAAGGTTTGTATATGGTGTAAGATCAGTAAGAGGAAGGTTTGCATAATTATGGTGTAACATCAGTAAGAGGAAGGTTTGTATATGGTGTAAGATCACCAAGAGGAAGGTTTGTATATGGTGTAAGATCAGTAAGAGGAAGGTTTGTATATGGTGTAAGATCAGTAAGAGGACGGTTTGTATTATGGTGTAAGATCAGTAAGAGGATGGTTTGTATATGGTGTAAGATCAGTAAGAGGAAGGTTTGTATTATGGTGTAAGATCAGTAAGAGGAAGGTTTGTATATGGTGTAAGATCAGTATTAAAGAGGAAGGTTTGTATTATGGTGTAAGATCAGCAAGAGGAAGGTTTGTATATGGTGTAAGATCAGTAAGAGGAAGGTTTGTATTATGGTGTTAGATCAGTAAGAGGAAGGTTTGTATATGGTGTAAGATCAGCAAGAGGAAGGTTTGTATTATGGTGTAAGATCAGTAAGAGGAAGGTTTGTATATGGTGTAAGATCAGTAAGAGGAAGGTTTGTATATGGTGTAAGATCAGTAAGAGGAAGGTTTGTATATGGTGTAAGATCAGTAAGAGGAAGGTTTGTATATGGTGTAAGATCAGTAAGAGGAAGGTTTGCATAATTATGGTGTAACATCAACAAGAGAAAGGTTTGTATATGGTGTGAGATCAGCAAGAGGAAGGTTTGTATATGGTGTAAGATCAGTAAGAGGAAGGTTTGTATTATGGTGTAAGATAAGTAAGAGGAAGGTTTGTATATGGTGTAAGATCAGTAAGATGAAGGTTTGTATTATGGTGTAAGATCAGCGAGAGGAAGGTTTGTATATGGTGTAAGATCAGTGAGAGGAAGGTTTGTATTATGGTGTCAGATCAGTAAGAGGAAGGTTTGTATATGGTGTAAGATCAGCAAGAGGAAGGTTTGTATATGGTGTAACATCAGTAAGAGGAAGGTTTGTATATGGTGTAAGATCAGTAAGAGGAAGGTTTGTATATGGTGTAAGATCAGTAAGAGGAAGGTTTGTATATGGTGTAAGATCAGTAAGAGGAAGGTTTGTATATGGTGTACGATCAGTAAGAGGAACGTTTGTATATGGTGTAAGATCAGTAAGAGGAAGGTTTTCATATGGTGTAAGATCAGCAAGAGGAAGGTTTGTATATGGTGTAAGATCAGTAAGAGGAAGGTTTGCATATGGTGTAACATCAACAAGAGGAAGGTTTGTATATGGTGTAAGATCCTGTAAGAGGAACGTTTGTATATGGTGTAAGATCAGTAAGAGGAAGGTTTGTATATGGCGTAAGATCAGTAAGAGGAAGGTTTGTATATGGTGTAAGATCAGTAAGAGGAAGGTTTGTATATGGTGTAAGATCAGCAAGAGGAAGGTTTGTATATGGTGTAAGATCAGTAAGAGGAAGGTTTGTATATGGTGTAACATCAGTAAGAGGAAGGTTTGTATATGGTGTAAGATCAGTAAGAGGAAGGTTTGTATATGGTGTAAGACCATTAAGAGGAAGGTTTGTATATGATGTAAGATCAGTGAGAGGAAGGTTTGTATATGGTGTAAGATCAGTAAGAGGAAGTTTTGTATATGGTGTAAGATCAGTAAGAGGAAGGTTTGTATGTGTTGTAAGATCAGTAAGAGGAAGGTTTGTATATGGTGTAAGATCAGTAAGAGGAAGGTTTGTATATGGTGTAAGATCAGTAAGAGGAAGGTTTGTATATGGTGTACGATCAGTAAGAGGAACGTTTGTATATGGTGTAAGATCAGTAAGAGGAAGGTTTTCATATGGTGTAAGATCAGCAAGAGGAAGGTTTGTATATGGTGTAAGATCAGTAAGAGGAAGGTTTGCATATGGTGTAACATCAACAAGAGGAAGGTTTGTATATGGTGTAAGATCAGTAAGAGGAAGGTTTGTATATGGTGTAAGATCAGTAAGAGGAAGGTTTGTATATGGCGTAAGATCAGTAAGAGGAAGGTTTGTATATGGTGTAAGATCAGTAAGAGGAAGGTTTGTATATGGTGTAAGATCAGTAAGAGGAAGGTTTGTATATGGTGTAAGATCAGTAAGAGGAAGGTTTGTAAATGGTGTATAAAGATCAGTAAGAGGAAGGTTTGTATATGGTGTAAGATCAGTAAGAGGAAGGTTTGTATATGATGTAAGATCAGTGAGAGGAAGGTTTGTATATGGCGTAAGATCAGTAAGAGGAAGGTTTGTATATGGTGTAAGATCAGTAAGAGGAAGGTTTGTATATGGTGTAAGATCAGTAAGAGGAAGGTTTGTAAATGGTGTATAAAGATCAGTAAGAGGAAGGTTTGTATATGGTGTAAGATCAGTAAGAGGAAGGTTTGTATATGATGTAAGATCAGTGAGAGGAAGGTTTGTATATGGTGTAAGATCAGTAAGAGGAATGTTTGTATATGGTGTAAGATCAGTAAGAGGAAGGTTTGTATGTGTTGTAAGATCAGTAAGAGGAAGGTTTGTATATGGTGTAAGATCAGTAAGAGGAAGGTTTGTATATGGTGTAAGATCAGTAAGAGGAAGGTTTGTAAATGGTGTATAAAGATCAGTAAGAGGAAGGTTTGTATATGGTGTAAGATCAGCAAGAGGAAGGTTTGTATATGGTGTAAGATCAGTAAGAGGAAGGTTTGTATATGGCGTAAGATCAGTAAGAGGAAGGTTTGTATCATGGTGTAAGATCAGTAAGAGGAAGGTTTGTATATGGCGTAAGATCAGTAAGAGGAAGGTTTGTATATGGTGTAAGATCAGTAAGAGGAAGGTTTGTAAATGGTGTAAGATCAGTAAGAGGAAGGTTTGTATATGGTGTAAGATCAGTAAGAGGTAGGTTTGTATATGGTGTAAGATCAGTAAGAGGAAGGTTTGTATATGGTGTAAGATCAGTAAGAGGAAGGTTTGTATATGGTGTAAGATCAGTAAGAGGAAGGTTTTTATATGGTGTAAGATCAGTAAGAGGAAGGTTTGTATATGGTGTAAGATCAGTAAGAGGAAGGTTTGTATATGGCGTAAGATCAGTAAGAGGAAGGTTTGTATGTGGTGTAAGATCAGTAAGAGGAAGGTTTGTATATGGCGTAAGATCAGTAAGAGGAAGGTTTGCAGTAGCATCACGTCATATATCTATGTAGTTGTAATAATGTGTGTTGGTTTTGAGAAGAACCGATACTTTGAAAACCCAACATTTCGATTCGTATAATACTCTGATCGTCTTAATTAAAGATCACATATTTATTTCTTCGAGATGAATATTTAAGTACATTAAGATGGTGTTATTTTTTTACATTTTGAAATGCAACAAAATAGTATTCTTTGTGTGCATAATTTTGAATGTAAAATTTATAACTGGCTCTTATTGTAATCATGAACATAACGTTATATTATAATGTAATCCGGGTCCTTTTGTATTTGTTTTACTTACAAAAATGTTAGTTTGCTAAGACCGACGAAGGTCCCAGGACGTAGTTGATTGATTTCATTACCAGCCAAAGACCTATGTTAAACAAACAGGGAAAGTAAGCATAAATAGATGCGTAGATATCTGAAACTTGATGTATTATTATCAAATTAAAAATATACAGTACCTGGAGTGATAACAATGTATATATCGCTTTATAAAGCGGTTATCAACTGCCGCCATGCAGTATATTTAAGATTCTTGTAAAGTGAAAAACATTGGGAGATCTAGGGATCAATGGGGGACAGTGCCCGCTGTATGTTATCATATCACTCATAAAATTTACTTGAGGTTTAAACCATTTGTAAAATGACATAATTAACTGTACTAACATGATGTCAGCTCTGACATAGTGTAAAGGGGCTTTAATTCAATAAATCTCGTTAGAAACGGTATTATAAACTTACAGTGCATCAAGTAACAGGAATTCTTTGAACAGATCAGCATTGAGGACACTGATATTTGCTCCTGATCCTGAAAGTGTACTAAGCATTGACAACAATATCATTATGATGCAGACTCATACGCTTGCATTTATATTGAAATCAATTCAATATTTCAACCATTGAGACTTTAACGGATGACAATGTAAATATTTATGTGAAATTAGTATCTATAAAAGCAATATTGTGTTCAATGCCAAATATTACAGGCATACATACATACAGGCTGAGAAATTACATTTATCTAGCGAATAAATTTGAATAAATTTTGAAAAGCAGTATTGCTGTTTAAGTTTAAGATGTCGCTGGCAACAAATGTTTAAATGTTAGTTTTCTTTAAGGGGTAAGAAAAAACGTTACTTTTTGAAAAGTTTGACCAACAATAACTGATTTATCAGTCATTATTTGGGTTTTCGAGACGAGTATGTGAACTGAAAACTCGAATCGGCTTGAAATAGCATACATGACGTAAGTTTAAAAACTTTATCTTTATTACACCAAAATGTTCAAATAGACGTCAATTTTTAAATTATTAATATTAAGTTGTATCTTACAGCTTCTTCGTGATCTTCACGATGTTTTTAACAGTTGTCTCGTTCCAACCTTTGTCACAAATCACATTTAGATCGCTGTTATCATCGTAGTCGCAACTACATTCATTAGGGCACCGCTGATCTATATTAGGAAAGAGAAAACTATATATCATAACCACGCTGCTGCCATCTTTGTCAGATTCCCTGACTCAAGGCATTTATCATAACACTAATTCTGGGCACGTTTAAGGTGCCAGTCTATATTAGACCACCCTCAGGTTGTTTTCATGCACTCAAACTGATTGACATCTAAAGAATTTATTTCACACTGTTGAAACTTTGTAAAGCATAACATTTTTTATTTTGGGAAAGCCGGGCACCTTACAGGGCAACTTATTAAATCTTGAATAAGTCTTACGCAGTTTTGGACAAAATTTTCATAATCACGTGCTTTAACTTGTTGCCTGAGATGAGCTTATCACAACCTCGTTCCCAGGGCTTTCGAGCTACATTCCTCGATCCCACTGCTCTCTTCCCTGTAACTTCGGGACGATTTCAATATCCACAAACACTTGGCCATTTAAATACGTTTATGAGTCTGATACACGGCTATTAAGAAGAGTGTGTGCTGCAGTAGGGAGGCTGGGACTAGGCTAACCAACTTTCGAATCCTATATACGCACTACATGTAGATATATAGGCCTATGTCATAATTTGGCATTCTTTCTCAACATAAAAACATTTGACGTTTTAACCCTATCAAGCCTGAGCTTTTTTCGTTCATAGACCTGGGTGAGGGGGCTCATTGTGGTCCCCTCCGTATTTTCTGTATTCTTCAACCTATTTTCATGAAACTTCGTAAATAACGGATGCCATGGCAACCACGAACACCCATCATCATAGATGTTTACTTCATTTTATCTTGATCGGATATAGTGTTTTGGAGATATTATTAAAAATGCCCCCGGCCTGAGTGCTAGAAAAGCACTCTTAGAGCGCATAACTCCGCCAAGTAGAGCTTTTTCAGAGAAAAAATCCCAGAAGTCGTCAATCCCTATTTGATTATGCTGTACACGTAGATAATTGTTTTAATAAAATAAAATAAATCCCCAGGATTTGAACCAGGGTCTACGACGTGACAGCAGTAAGTCTAACCCACTGAGCCACCAAGGATTCTTGAAACATTAGAAACGTTAAAAACACGCTTTCTTGAAATCGGATCTTCATCAAAATCTAATTGATTGGTCCATGTAGCAAACTCAACATATTCAGCAAATTTTATGCAAATCCAGACACAAACACAAAAAACACACACACACAACCTTATGGATCGGGTTTGTGGGGCTACCACCATTGTCCTTTTTTTATATTATAGAATTACTCTTGTGGGGTACACGGAAACAAAGAAACAAAGACCGACTTGTACCGACGGGGTACCATTGTCCCATTCAGAAAATGGCCTCCTGTGCGCCCACACGCTCAGGGGTCGCCCACACACTCATGGGTCGCCCACACGTCCGCTGAGGTAATAATTGGGTTAATATTACTATGAATAAACAAATTTAAGATTTCATTTCCTCAAAACAGTACTTAAACTAGTTTTGCATATTTGTTTGTTGTAACCAATCAACATTGCAGAAATCCTTTTCGCCACCATGTTCTAGTAATGAAAACGAAGTACACCCAGCCCTCGGAACAAGTTTGAGCTTATGGGTGCACCCCACTAAATAGTGAGGAATTCATGCGCCGAGCTATTTATCATAAAGTGTATGCCCTCAAATTTTTCTGAAAAACAAAGATTTGAGGCCCATTCATTTGATGGATTGTGTAAAAATGGCCCACTATCATAACCCGGGGGTCCTTGGCTTCCAACTGTGAGTATTTTGGACACACTAGGCCCTGAAAAAGTGGTCCTAATTTGATTTCAAGCGTAAGGCTTTTTTCCAAAATGGCTGCTTTTCAGTGTGGACGTTTTCACTACTGTAGAGGGTGGTTTTCATTGGGATGAGAATAACTCCCTGGAAACCTGGACTTTAGACAGTAAATAGAGAAGAAAATAAAAGGTTATATATCGATAAATATTTTTTCTTTTGGTTTTAAAAACTGTGGGACTTCTAAGTATTTTTTAATGATTTTTGAATATTTTGTATTTAGCACTGTTTACTATGGGAGTTTATTTAGTGGGGTGCACCCTTATGGTGGTAATAAGTGAATGAGCGCCCTCAAGAGGTGAAACATAGACTTACCGCATTCCTTCTCGTCATCTCCTTGAGGGCAGTCTTCATGTCCGTCACAAAGCTTAGATAGATACTTACAGTCATTGGATTTCTTACAGTGATAAAACGCAGGACAAGAGATATTGTCTATTCAATAAAGAGGATAGAAAGAAAGTGTCACATTGATCAACCTGCAGAGGGCGCTACAAACACAGAATAAGATGTAATTGTCACCATAACGGTTTTCCGTTCGAGAATCATTGTTATCATCATTGTTTAAATTAAGATGAAACATCCATAACATCCCAAACATGGCAGAACGGTTGTTTTGGTGACAACGAAGAGTTTCTTGGCACAGGGCGCTACAAACACAAAATCATGATACACTAGCATCCTAAAAATTCCAAATGTGGCGGACGTTTTTTGGTGACAAAAAGAGTTTTCCGATTGGGCTAATTATTGATGTTCATTATTTGAAAATTGGCTTCCAATCCGCTAAAAAAAATATAACCGAATTGAGATAATATGATTTACAACAACCCTGTGACCCGGACTGAACGTACGGAAGTGTATGATCCGGAAATAAAATAGATCTGGAAATTTAATCGACGAGCGTGGGACTTTAAATTAAATCTCCCAAACATAGCGTCTTACCGCAACCCTGTTCGTCTGTTGCGTTTCCTTCACAATCTTTAAACCCATCACATATGGCGCTGTCTTGTAAGCATAAACCGTCACCGCAGTCCAGACCGTTGAAACAATGATTTGTATCTGTATACAAAATGGAGGTTGTTACCCTAGCCCAGGTTAGACTTTCACCTTCAGTGTATACAGAGAACACATTTGGGCTAATTGTTACCCTATCAGGCATGACGACAACTAATCTCCAGAATTCTTCGACCGGTATATAGATGTTAATTATCAAACACCAAGCGTCGATCACAAATCACGAAAAGATCCGAAGAAAGAAGAGTTCTATAAAGAAAGCTAAATTGTCGGAATTTTTCCTATCTATTACTGAAAACCCCTCATCCTAAATCACCTTTGTCCAATTAAAAAAAGGCAGATTTGTGCATATTATAAAACATCAAATTAACATTTATGTTGGGGTTTATTGTCACTGTTAATGAGTTATTAAATCCAAAACACAATCTTAGTAATCTGGCCTACTGACTGGAAATCCATCTTTCCCAATACAAGATTTTATGCTAGATACCTTATTTAACGGTATTTTAGTACATTTTCATTCAAATAAGATATAACTTTACCCTCGTAATCAACGTGTGTCAATCTGAGATGAAATCCACTGTATTCCACAGTCGAATCCCCAGTAAATAAAACATCAACCGCGGAAGCCTCCAATAATATTGATCGCACTTTTGTCGCTCCGTGCAACACAAACTGCTTATTTTCCTGGCCGTACGAACTGATACGCACCGAGTCACGCTCTATCTCCGTTAGGAAAGATACCACTTCGATGGATATGTTATAAGCAATGGATGTGAAAGAAAGGTAGACTTGCCACCTGCATCCAACGTTTACTGGATAGTTCAAAGGGTAGCGGGGAGATGTCAGATCGTATGAAGCATTAGACTGTCCTAGATTGATTGTCCTTGCACCACAAAATCCTGAAACAAAATTAACTTTATTCAATATTTAAGATAAACCCAGACCACGTTAAGAGCGTCCAACCGTATCTTTAAAAAGGACAAATATTGCATGAAAGCCCGTCGATAAACATCAACACAAACTCAATGAAAGTAATGACCACATGGTATCCCACTTCTGCCACCACCAGCCACTGACACAAAGAGTATGGAGGGTACGATAGTGGCCAATGTGGTGTTAAAATCATTGTTGTATCATTACCGTTGATTTCGACCAGTGCTAGAAATAAAAAGTATACAAATATATACAGCTTTATCATGCCTCGGTCATCTTTGTAAGATTCCCTGTACACGTAAGCACAAGTATAACGATATAAATGGTGGGAAAGATGCATCGTATCGGCGAATCGTCTTGATGATGTTCCCGGCCTCTAGTGTGCTAAGCTTGGGCGAAATCGATTTTTTTCATCCACGATACATCGGCAAACATATATCGCCATTTTCGATAATATCGCGATTATTATTTCATTCATGCATGACTGCTTTAGAGCCAATAACCATAGGTATGTACCCCTCTGCAAGCATCACAATAAATCGCAAATTCGCTTTTGTATCTCACTTCCAAAAGCTCAAAAGACTGTTTTGTTTCCATGGAATTTCTGACTGGACTCACAATGGCGATTTTTTGTTTAATCGCGATATATTTTTTAATCGTAATTTGCCAATATCTCGATAACTTAAAAAGGATCTCGATATTGTAATCGAATAAAAAATGTATCGCGATATTCGATATTATTGTGTTATCGCCTAAGATTATAGTACGCCCTCACCGATGGTAATGTCGCAATAAGGGAGGTCAATGAACTCCAACTGTACCCTGAACCCAGTGTCGGAGGTTATGACCCAGATGCACATCAGGCCCTTGTTGATTTGCTCGAGTGAATATGGAACATTAGAGTTTATTCGAATCAACTCATTTTCGCAAAAGCCTGGAAAATAAGCCATAATAACAAATTACCTTAAAGTCATGCGAAAACATGACATCACGCAAAAAGACACCATGCGCTCATGGTATAATTACGACATGTCTACACCACGCCTACTCCAACTAATGACATAGAAATAGCGGTACTCCCAGAACCTGTCCGTAGCTTAATTAAATATGGACAGTGTCTCCAGTTTACATTGACGTACTAAGTAAGTGTTTTGTTTTACTACTGCAATTTTTAGTTTATTCGAATGAACTCATTTTCGCAAAAGCCTGGAAAATAAGCCATAATAACAAATTACCTTTAAAGTCATGCGAAAACATGACATCACGCAAAAAGACACCATGCGCTCATGGTATAATTACGACATGTCTGCACCACGCCTACTCCAACTAATGACATAGAAATAGTGGTACTCCCAGAACCTGTCCGTAGCTTAATTAAATATGGACAGTGTCTCCAGTTTACATTGACGTACTAAGTAAGTGTTTTTAGAAATTTTTGATTTGTACCTTCCATTTGGATAATTATGATATTGACTGAGAGATTTTTGAATAATATGCAATGATGTAGCAAATTCAAATTAACTTCTCTTTGCTGGTTTACAATTATTGCACATAACTGCTTTCCAGCTGAATTACAACAATATTGCAGGTAAAACTTGAAGCTTTGCATGGTGAAGAGGATACGTAAGACTAATTGCTGTGACACCATGTGAAATTCTCTATTGAGTAAGCTGCATTTATTTGATAGCCTATGTCTGACATTAAGTCTAATGTTTAACCTGAACAAAGTTTGACACCAACAAAACCTTGGGTACCAGTTTGATCCTTATACTAACCGCACAAAAACTCGTCTGAGTAGTCCCTACAGTCATTCTGTCCGTTACATAGCTGGTACCTTGGGATACAGTCTCCTGATGCGCATGCGTAATAGTGTTTACTACAGTTACCTAGGAAATGAAAAACGATGTTTGTTTTAGACCGAGAAAGAGACAGATACGATCATTAAAACACTCAGTCTGGGTCTTTAAAGTCTTCATTGATAACAATAAATACATAAATAAATAAATAACAATAACAAATTAAAAAAAAACATATAAAATATTTAGATGACTGGCTATTACAAATATTGCTCGCCCCGAGGGATAGTTTGGAAGATTTTATATACACCTCATTGACACTCCATTAGTTTTCCTTACCACACCCTAATTCATCCTCGTAAGCGTCGCAGTCTCGTCGGCCATCACAGATAGACGATGTATTAAGGCATTGAAGACCAGATGGGCATACAAACTGATCGTCATCACACTCTTAAATTATGATCAAAAAAATCAAAAATTCAAATTAAAGCCATTTAGATTCAAAATTATTTTATCGAATAATAGAGCAAAGAAATACACTGTGAATTAATTCAATACAGCCCTAATCGTAAGCTCCTATGATATAGCTCTTATTGTAAAATTCTTCCAGGTGAGAGATTTAGTTTAGGCTTTGAACACCATGGATTTCGAGTTCAGCCAACCTTAAAAAGAACTCGGCAATATAAACAACTTATATGTTTTTTTTTTTTGTTTTTTTTTTAAACTAATTTTGTTTAAGGTTTCAGTTAAAACGTTATAATTTCATAGGCCATTTAACTGTAATATTATTGTAATTCAGCTGTAAAGCAGTTATGTGCTTAAATAATCAATAATATAAAACACGAATAAAACCTACCAGTCATGTTATAAACCGTCAATACAATTCTTAGGTTATAAAATGATGCATACGACTCTGTCGATTCCAGCACTATCCAGACTCCCGAATCAACAGACAACACCTCCATCGCGTACAGCAAATTCCAGTCCAATACTGCAATCGGCTCTCCGTCAGAAGGATCGAATCCATTTCCAATTTTCAAAAAATAACTAGAACTGAAAAATTCAAGAATCTCTATTCGGATTCGACTTCCTGGTGGCTCAGTGAATTTCCAAACACACACGATAGGCAAATTATTCAATTGCTCGATTGAAGAAACATCATCAGTATTCGGAAACGATACTGACGTTCCGGAATAAACAGCAAAGTAAGTTATGCGATTTCCGTTTGCTTGTTGGGTAGATTCTCCCAGAATTGTAAGCGCTTCTCCAAATCGCAGATGATTATTTGAAGTACCGCATATGTCTGTGCAACAAATCAGAGGAAGTAACACAGCTTCATTATTCAAAGAACATTGATATAACACTGCTATTGAAAAGGTGATATATTTATCATGTATTATGTGATAATTATAGCATAGGTTTGCAGTAACACCAAGTAAAAAATCAGTCTATCTGTCCGTTACATAGCTGGTCCCTTGGGATACAGTCTCCTGATGCGCATGCGTAATAGTGTTCACTACAGTTACCTAGGAAATGAAAAACGATGTTTGTTTTAGACCAAGAAAGAGACAGATACGATCATTAAAACACTCAGTCTGGGTCTTTAAAGTCTTCGATAAATAAATAAATAAACATACAAAATAAGAAAAACATCTAAAATATTTAGATGACTAATATTGCCCGCCTCCAAGGAATAATTTGGAAGATTTTATATACAACTCATTGACACTCCTGTAGTTTTCCTTACCACACCCTAATTCATCCTCGTAAGCGTCGCAGTCCAGTCGACCGTCACAGATAGACGATGTTTAATAAAGTGTTCTCGAATCATTACTGGTTATTATGGTGCTTGGAAAATGTTGCCACTAACCAAAAAGAAAAATGCAGACGGATGCAGAAGAGAGGAAGATAGTTAGGAAAGATAGAGGGAATAGAAGAAAGGCAGAAATAATTGTTTTCAGGTAAAAGAGATTATCATTGTTCAGTTTAGTTCAGTTTATATTATTTTCCAATCACTCAATACAATATACAAAAAATATGTATTGGTTTAAAGAAATAAGACAAATGTGATTGAGTGGTGGAGTGGATAGTGGATACCCCAAAAGCTAGTGACTCTAGATAATACAGGTGTTTATGGGTATAACTAACATTATTAAGAACACACCAAGTAAAAATAAATGTTGGCACTCACCACAGCTTATTTCATCCGTGTAATCTGAGCAATCCACGGCGCCATTGCAAGCAGCTGTTATTGGTAGACACTTTCTATCCGGCTTACAGAGTATCTGCTCAACATTACACACACCTAAAAAAAAAAAGGTTTACAGCATGTCAAGGCTATCTTTGTAATTGTTCGTTTACTCAGATTTCGATAATGATCAATAGGGCTAGGGATTAGATGAGATAGCTCAATTGGTAGAGCGCCGGTAATCTGTGGGTAACTAGTTCAAATCCTGCTCAAGTAATTTTTTCTTAGTTCACCTAAAAGACTTTATTTATGTACCTAAGAAGTTTTCCATTGTGATTTATTTGATTACGGTTTTACTCAGTTGCAACTTTATGATCTGGGTATGATTGTTGTTGTTTTCTCCTGCATCATATGGGTAACAGTTACAATAGCATAACGGGGTACTATTAAATAACATATTTACGGCCCACATTATGGCCCAGTTAAGGGTTCGGATTACATCATGTCATCATTGCATTAGTTAACATTACCGGATTACATCAGGTAACATTAACAGCCGCTTTTAGTAGACGTAATGGTCTGGATAACATTGTCAGCCTATTCTTCTTGGTAACATTATTTCCAGATTATAGAATGAATCACTTTAAGTTTTCCATTATGGTTCGGTGACAATTGGAACGTTATAGTCTATATAACATAATGATTCAGTTGTTACCTTCATCATCCTCAGATCGTAAGATCATTCTCAATGAGAGCGCACTTCTGACACGCCAGGGGGATGATAATGACATTGTAATGTTATTACCGCTGAAGTAGAAGGACGTTCCGTTCGGCGGTGTCGTGTCCAACGTGATTTTATCTATAAGAGTTGTCTCGTTACCATTACTACCAATCACCCACTCGAATGATAACTTCTGATGCGTTGATATACTGATATGGATAACATCTACGTGGATGAATGTGTCCAAGGGGCTTGTAACAAACCAACGGCATTCAAAGACCCGATCTGAAGGTATGTCGAGAGTGAAGGGAACTGGTTGGGTTATGTTGATGTTGGTTTGACCACAAATGTCTCCTGTAAAAACAACGCAATGTATTATAAAATGCCGCAAACAACGGTCAGAAAAACTTGTAGAGCACGTGCATGATATTTGCACGCGAGCGTGCTGGCAGTGTGTCGCGTCAGGGTTAAATCTCTCTAGCGGGCAGTGCGTTATTCAATTATACGCGGCGTGTTTAGCACATCTACACCGTGTAGTAGGTTGTAAAATCGTTAATTACATGGGTAAATGAACTGATTTTCCCAATTTTATTAATTTTAACTTGTTTCAGAGGGTCTAGAGATGTTTTCTATCACAAAAAAAATGGAAATTTTTATGTTTTTCTTAGAAAATTAATTACTTAATTAACACAAAAAAAAACTCATTTTTCCTTAAAAAACACCTCATTTTTAAACACAAAATCTGTACTTTTTTCACTCAATAGTAGTCCCGTCTATAAATACAACATCCTGCCATGTATACAAACCCATGGCCCATTCATAAAAAGCCACCTGCTATCGCAGAACCTCATCAATCACTCAGATACCGCCATCCGACCCCCCCCCAACAGCCATCCCCCAATATCAACCCCCCCCCCCAACATAGACGTTTTTATTGGTCTAAATACCTGACAGAGCTGTCAAATAGCCATCACAGAAGCCTTTGAGATGTCTCCCAGACCGCCTCAGACATGTTATTTGATGGTAATCAGCCTGTGTTTATAATAGACTTTTGACCAGAGCGGACGTGCTCTGCTCACGCTGCAAGATTCATTCACCCGTAACATGTTACAGGCCTACACTGGTATACGGGATTATACTACTACGTGAAATTCGGAATTATTTCTCCTACATGTGAATTTATTTATACTTTACTGGATTCTCTATATTTTCTGTAACTTATACTTCAAGATGGTTTCATGTGAGGATTGTAACGAGAAAAAAGGACATCTGTGTCAAGGTGATCTAATGCTTTGCAAGGACTGTGAGCAGATACGATTTCCATCTACTAAGAAGCCGGTATCTAAACCATTCCAGCAGGCGACGAAACCAAAGATTGTTACAACCAGGTCTTCACCACCACCTAAGTCATCAGGATCTACAAATAGGTCTTCGCCGCCTAAGTCATCAGGAACTATTACCGTTGATCAGGCTGCTGATATGGTCCTATCAGCGGAAATGGAGCGAATCAAGAAAATGAATCGCACAGAACTTTCATCTGCAATGCAATCTGATGTTAGTAACGTGCGTGCATCCATTGCATGTTTATTGCCAAAATCTGCTGACATTACAACAATTTCCAACCATGCCGTCACAGTAAATAGCAAACTGAAGAAATGTGCCCAATCGCTGTTAACAAAGATGGATGAAGAAGACGAACAATTATCAATTTCACAAGATATTTTGAAATCGCCCTCTTTCAACGGTAAGTCTGCTACTAAATCAGCTTCACCCAAATCCCTGTTTTCCTCGGCGACGAAGATCTCTGCTTCCAAGATTGACTGTATGCAGGAGTGCAAGTTTCATCATCAGGAGAAGGGTAAGTCGCTCGAATGTGGGATGTGCGCTAACCAATTTCATCGCCCCTGTGTTGATGTCAATGTATATGTATATGTATATGTATATGTATATGTATATGTATATGTATATGTATATGTATATGTATATGTATATATATATATATATATATATATATATGTATATATATATATATATGTATATATATATATATATGTATATATATATATATATATATATATATATATATATATATATATATATATATATATATATATATATATATATATATATATCTATATGTATATATATATGTGTATATATATATATATATATATGTATGTGTATATATATATATATATATATATATATGTATATGTATATGTATATATATATATATATATATGTATGTGTATGTGTATATGTATATGTATATGTATATAGTGCGTATCAAAAAAAAGGTAATCCGAATTCAGGGCGTTAATATGCCAAGGTTATTTAGTTTGACAATTTACATGTAGTGTACCAAAGAAGAGGAACTCCTCAGCTTTCCATTGATACCTGTATCGATCCATTGCTGTCACACATGGCCGAGTACATTGTTATTGAAAATGGCAAATTCAAATCGCATTTTTGCAAGTTTGGGTAATCAGTTCAAGGCAGTCTGAAATGGACGCATCACTTGACTGCCTAGATGATTATGTAAGATTTTTAAGCTGGTGCGGTAATCGTCTGTTACGACATCCTTTTCTTCAAGTTGGGTATTTAAGAAGGGCCTGGGTTTAGGGACAGGTAGTTGGAAAGATGGTACAACTAACGACTGAACAGCGAGTTTTCGTGATTACAACATTTCACCAAACTCACAGTTTGTAGCAAACTCGCGATGCTTTCAGGGAACGTTTCCCAGAACGGGAGCCCCCAGCAGCCAAAACCATCTGGGCGAATGTTAGAAAATATCAAGAGTATGGCACTAGCCTCAACCGCAACAAGGGGAATTCTGGCAGGAGGCGCACCGGGCGATCAGAAGGGAACATTGCAGCAGTAAGGCAGCAACTTTTGGAGCATCCTAGGGACACCATCGCAAGGCGAAATGGGCTGAGATTGCCTTCGGCGACATTCAACAGAATCACGAGATTGGACCTCCACCAGCATCCATATCGGATTCACATCCGACATCAACTTACGCCAGGAGATTTTGCTAGAAGGCTGGCGTTTGCCAGATGGTTGATAGCCCGTACCGAGAGAGATGTCAATTTTCTGCGGAATCTCGTAATCGGCGACGAAGCTGCTTTCTTCATGAACGGCAAGGTCAATACGCATAATGTTCTTGAATATGCACCAGCAAGACACCCCCCAGAATTCAATTTTGAGGTTAACATGAGTCGACAAAAGTGGACTGTTTGGTTAGGACTTTGTGGAAGTGGTCAGCTGATCGGACCGTTTTTCCGCAGCTGCAGGAACACTTTGAGCGACAGGTTCGTGGGGTCTTCAGACAACTCTGGTGGGCCCAAGATGGCGCCCCAGCACATCGCCTTATCGCTGTCCGAGATCGTCTGAGGGAACTCTTTGGCGAACGAGTCATCGCCGTCAACCATGAGGTGGAATGGCCACCAAGATCACCTGACCTCACACCATGTGACTATTTCCTATGGGGACATTTGAAGAACAAGGTGTTTGCAACTCCTCCCCGTGATCTTGATGAATTGCAGGGCCGTATTCGAAATGAAGTGGATGCTTTACGCAATAATCCGGCTATGGTGAGACGAGCAGTGCAGGACATGCTCCGTCGCTGTCAGCTTTGTGTCGAAAGGGGAGGTGGACATGTGTGGGTGCATAAAAGGGCAATGTTAGAAGAGATTCTTCTTGAATAATGTCCAGTCATTCCTAAAGAAAATCTGGTTTATCATACTGACTTTCACTAATTATCCTGCCTTGCACTGATTACCCAAACTTGCAAAAATGCGATTTGAATTTGTCATTTTCAATAACAATGTACTCGGTCATGTGTGACAGCAATGGGTCAATAAAGGTATCAATGGAAAGCTGAGGAGTTCCTCTTCTTTGGTACACTACATGTAAATTGTCAAACTAAATAACCTTGGCATATTAACCCCCTGAATTCGGATTACCTTTTTTTTGATACGCACTGTATATATATATATATATATATATATATATATATATATATAAGGCACTTCATAAAAATAATAATAAAATACCAACATAAAAGTAATATGCATAACCATGATTGCAAATGTTTACAAACGTGAATGGATCATTCCTATAAATGCAATGAGTCATCACAATTGAGGGTCTTTCCCCAAGTCTAGTTCCCCAAAATCACCAGTTGCAAATCACTTCTACGTATCAAAGCAGAGTGGAACAGTCTACTTAAGTTACAACAGAGCGACAGCTGCCAATTCGTGTTAGGACACGTCTATGGACAATACGTTTTACCTATTGTTATCTGTATACCGGCGCTCGTGATAAGAAGTCAATAGGTCACGTCCGATTCAGGTTTGTTTATATGAAGCGCTGAACAGTTCCACGCTATCGGCTTTTCCATTGTGAACACATGACCTAATAGACTTGACGGCGCAGGCAAGTCATGGCAGCATCGTCCTGGCATCCCCAGCCACGTTTAAATAGGCACTTCAGGTGAAAATTATCTCTTTGAAAAAGGCATTGGAAATGTTATCAGTGAGAAAGAGCACAATCACAGAAACCCAAAACTATTAAATTTTTTGCAATCGCAGCTTGCGTTGCGAAGATATCGTAATTTTTGTATCGCTGTATTGAGTAGTTTTGGGGAACGGAGGTCAAAGGTCAATTCTTTTATTTTCTTTATATTGCCATGGCACCACAAATAGCACAATGTTATACAGAGTTTAGCTTATAACTCAAGAAATATTTATTGCATACCTTTCAAACTTTCAGCAAGTAACAGAAACATAGATATCTTCATGATGGGCAATTTTCAACTTTCTAAAACGTAGAGTACTACCTAATTTGCATATTAATTACCAAAAAAATTGGCAAAATTTACACATTTCTATACATATATGCTACGGTTTTGCCTGTAATTCAAACAGTAACAGTAAGATGAATCTGAATTTTGGGGCTGATATAAAGTAGGTCAACTGCAACAATGAACATAATATTAGTAGTCCATTAAGTTACTAACTGCATAATTTGCATATTAATTACCCCAAAACGGCAGAATTTCTACATTTCTATACATGATGTATTACAATTTTTCCTTTAAAAAAGTATGAATTAGATGGACCTGAAGTTTTGCATAAATAGAATGGACGTAGCATAGTCTCCAATGAGCACAATTCCAGTCATGATTTAACTTATATTCTGCCTAATTTGCATATTAATTGGTCTCAAAATCAAAATATACTCTTTTGTAAAGCATGTTTTTGGATCTCGTTCAAAATGTACCACTACCAGTTCTATCAACATGAAATTTACATGTAGCACAAATACAAAGTATGTTTTATCATCCAAAATCACAGCAATTTAAGTTGTATACGTCATCAGATATTATCTAATTTGCATATTAATTAGACCCAAGTTTTATTTATTTAGGCAAAATTGCAAGAATGTTTAAAAAAAAAAAATAAAAAAATAAAAAATAAATTACTGATCAAGACCCTTTTGTCTTTTAAGTTTAACTAACATTATAATATTATAATAATAGGGGATATTATGCCCAAATTACGAAAATTGGGTGCATAATGTCATGGCCCAATCACGCTACTATGTTTTTTGAGCGGATTTATGGAATGATCAACTCGTATTGTACACAAATCGAGTTGGTTCGAGCATGTAGCTCTATGGTTCGAGTATGAGTTGGCGCGCGGACGAATTGACCAGTTTCCGATTACAATGGGGGTGCGGTTAACTCGACCGTTTGCCGACTCGACCGACGCCATCTCGACCAAAATACCACCTCGACCAAAACACCAACTCGACCAATGAGCAACTCGACCGATTACCAACTCGACCGAAACCCGAACAACCTTAACTCACACGTGCGTAATTATGACTTGTGTGTGTAACTAAATAACAAAAAATGTGTTGTTTCCAGAATTGTTATCGTGCTCTTGCATTCTAGGACATTCGAGAGCTATCGATATCGATTACATTGTGTTTTGGTCGAGTTGGTAATGCCAATTGGTCTAGTTTGCGGTCGAGTCGACTTGACTTCGGTCAATGTATGGAAAGGCGTTTCATTCATCGCCGTTTACAATTACAACAAAACCGGTACATGTTTGCCATAGTTTCAGCGCGATTTGGTATCATTATGGACAAACTGGGAACAAAGTAACATTAATTCGGAGGCCATTATTTCAATTTCAAATGTAATCAACGTTCATGTTCACAATGCCATTGAAATAACCTCAAAATACGTTAAAATCAACCCAGAAGTGTAGAAAGGTCGAGTTGCCCGTCGCGTGACTGGCAAGTCAAACAAGACAAAATGGAACCGAATTTTACTCGGAATTTTCTTTTGCAATTCCGGTCGTTATTTCTGGACGAATAACTCCAGGAAAAAAACCTAAAATTCCTTGATATATGGTGAATTATACATATATTGGAAACAGACGAACAGGATTATCCTTCATAGCGAAGAAAACTCGCAAAATATTCATCAATCCATAGCTCTGGATGCGCCGTGCCGATTTCGAAGCAACAAACACCCACGCCGAGCTTCTCTTCTGAGCATTCCGAAAAGCCGGTCACATGAACGATTTGACCAATCACACCGCCCGGTTTACCCTCTCAGCCTATTAACATAAATTCGAGTATGTACGAAGTGCTCCGAAAAGTGGTGCGTCTCTCCGAGGGTGAAAATTTGTGTGTGGGTCAATGGGCCATGCAGATGCGACCAGCGAATCCAACGATTTCAGAAATGACGTGGCAATGTTTCTCACGCGATATCTCAAAAAGTATACCATATTTTTTAATGCCGTTTGGGGACAATAGAGGGAAACTATTCAGCAATAACATATCCAAAGGATTACTAAATCGGAACAAGCATCGTTTTGATCTGGTCTATTTTATTTTGTACAGTTAGTTTTTCCGAGTGACACTCACGCAAACTCTTTGTGTGAAGGATTTCGTTCACCTGTTACGTAACACCAAACTGAAGTGCCTAGTTTAAAACATACCGAGAGTCGTTAGTGTAAATATCATTTCGATCGATGAACTCTTGAGCCATTTATTATAGTCGCTAGTACAATGTTTGGACAGTTAATTATCGATAGTATACAGGGGGATGAGATTTACTGTACCAAATATATGTACATGTACAATCTGTATATCCCCCACACAATGTAGGATATTTCCCTGATAATGGTCATCAACCAGAAGATTCTCATGGGCGCAGACTAAGAAGGATTATGACAATTATATTCTGGGCCCATTTAACTTAATAATAATTTATGTATAAAATGCTGTTTCGAGTTTTTATTCATTAATAATAATAATAATAATAATAATAATAATAATAATAATAATAATAATAATAATAATAATAATAATAATAATAATAATAATAATAATAATAATAATAATAATAATAATAATAATAATAATAATAATAATAATAATAATAATAATAATAATAATAATAATAATAATAATAATAATAATAATAATAATTACAAAAAAGGTAAAACAAAGAAAATAATGAATAAAATTCATTTTATTTTTTGATTGTCCAGTATACATCAAGGAATTGTATGTTTGCTGATATTATCAAAACAGATGATCCCTTTGAGTTTTTAACTGGCAAAGAAAGACTTAATTTTCTTATGAACTCTTCAGATGAAGTTACCATTATTTGCGTTGCCATTTACTTTGTTAAATCAAAATCAAAATGAATGTTTTCTGTAAACACTCCTACCAATGCGATTATTATTATTGATTGTTCTGTGTAATCATGTAACCCGCCCCGGAGTAAAGAGGTTTGTTCTAGATTCGGAATAAAATATAATACAATACAGTTAATAATAGGCTTATTATTTGAAACTTATTGCTTGTTGGAAATTTTGATTAATATGTTACAGCTTTAAATAGCAACTTAGCTTACTCCTGTGTAACCGAAAAATGCAGGCAAAATGGCTTACAAGACAGAAAAACATAACATTTACCATAAAATTAAAACTTACAAGACCCTTTGCACTCATTCGCACTTTATGTAAAAAAGAATTTTACATAAAGACCATTTAAGTAATACTAGAAAAGACACTGTATGGAAAATATTAATATATCAGCATCAGACATGTACGAAGGCCTACACAACTTTGTTTTTACTTGATTTATAAACCAAGTATTTGGACAATTGCCAAATTGATGGTAAAACTCGATGGTTGAGAATCATGATCACATCCATTTGTGGACACTGAAATGTCTGAACACGAAATACAATAACACGTGTCGGGGGTTGAATTGTTATGGTTTGTTCAGTCCGTGCTGATTTGTAACTATTATTGTATTTAATTCGGACTAGGTGATGAAAATGAAATGGGTTGCTTTTGTTTCAATGAGATCTGTTATAAGGCGCAAAACACGGTGACCCGATCGATGGGAAGGTCTTGTATTCCATGTATACAGTGTATGCGGTATCTAACTTTCCTACAAATGGCATAAAAATGACGAAACTTTCACACACAGTTTTCTTGAAACACAATTTTACACCTTAATTTATTTTTGCCGGTCACACGACGATATGCTTTTAATACATACATATGACACGGTCTCATATCAATATGCACAATACGGACCATACATAGAGCATGCTCAGACCGATTCTTATATGCCGGTAAAGAAAGGGTCAATATTTGATGACATGACGTTACATGTCCAAAACGTTAAGTGTTGACCTCGTTAATCGGTATGCAATCTTATATAGAGTTTAGACTCACAGGTCCTCCATGCATATACCCAGGACGTTTTTGTTTTATGATGCAATGATGTACTATGAGGGGAAGTCCCTAATTTCTTCAACTTGTCCCAACATGTTGCCCTACTGAAGGGGGGGGGGGCGTGGGCTATAGGTCAAACACCGGACGTCACGTAACAACAACAACATGGGCTATCCAAAATCATCAACAACTCGTCTGACTTGGACAAGGTTTTGGAGTATGCTTTATTTGATCTATACAAATGCTTGCTTGAATTAATTTACTCAGAAATATTTTTATAACTATTAATAAAGATATTGTAAAGATGACTTATTCAGTCGAGCCATACTAATAAGCCGAATTTAATATCCTATCATGCATACCAAATGTATTGTGTAAACTCATTTAAAGTCATGTGATGATGGAATATAGAATGCACAGGGCTTTTTACATAGCCATTACCAAACAATTGACTCTGTTTAAACGCTTTTGTTTATAACTAAGGTCAATATAATAATAACAGGGTCTTTCTTTTCACATTTCTAATTAATACACGTAGACGGGAAATTACCTTACAAGGCACTGATTACTTTTCAGACTGTTTTTTGTCAAAAGTACGATAGAAAAATATTTGGCGTCAATAAATTTATTTTTTGGATTGAAGTGTGCCTTTCTTGTCTTGAATGAGAACCAGAAACACATCTATTTGGCCTGATCACTAAATAAATACAACGTAATAAAACACACACGAACGACTGTTTATCAAGTTAAACCGCAGCTCAAAGCTATTTATTCAGCAATTATATTTAATACAATACAATCATCCATTCATTTATATCAATAATCTGACTTATAGAGAGGTTACGCTTTTGATCATAGTATCAGTTGATGTTAATAAGAATATTAATCAACCCATGAAAAATGTATGGTTGGAGTGCATTCATAAAGATTTAAGACTTTGCATGGAGTATCGATATCGTTTCAGTTTGAGGTATCACCACATGTACTTATCTCAACTATCGCCAAGTGAGGTGATAGGTTCTGAAAAGAACTTTATCGCACAACTCGTGTCTCGACTGTCAATAAGTGAGATCATAGAACTATCGCTAACTGAGAATGTCGAGGGAGAACCATGGGGACTTCATGGGGGATACTTTCATTTTAATAGTTTTAAATAATCTTGACTCACTGAGTTTTTAATCAAAGGAGATGAAAATTCAAGAAAAACGTGAATACGTCAAGAACAAATTTTAAGGCGTTCTAAAAATACAATAATAAAACATCAGAATCATGTGCACTGACAGACATTTAACAAAAAGGGTAGCCTTCCTTTAATAAACTTCAAAATGTAAGAGAAAAATTTATTTCCCTTTACCGAATTACTATAGTCACATTTTTATTTAATTTGTTTATTGTTGCAAAACGTGAACTGCTTACCTTTGACAAGCAAATCTTGCATAATTAGATAAAGTATTATTTTATAAATCAAAATGCACAAAATCCGATCTCAAGTAACAGTTAATGATTATTTTTTATATCATGTTGTAACACTCAATAATAGTGGCAAAACAAATAAAATAAAATAAAAATGTAATGGAACGCAATCATTCAGAAAATGATGTATTATGTAAATACAAAGTAACTGTTCAATACAAATGATCATTATCCTACGAGTATTATCCCGACATGGATAGTGTATGGAGCATGGGTAACTCAATACCCGTATGGAACGGTGTCAAAATTTTCAATTTGTACCCTTTTCGTGTAAACCACCTGATAGTTTTTCTTTTCTTCTTTGGTCTCTATACTCATTGTTTTCTTGTTTCTGCAAATCTTATAGGGATCTACCACTTGAACTTTATTTGGACCGTCTTTGCGGACCATGTGGAACATCGTGTCAAAATTAACAATAGTTTGATTGCGATAATTCAAGGTAATGCCTCTAACTTTACAATGTGTCAAGTATCCATCCCTATCAGGTTTGTCCAATTTGTAAGCATAGTTTTTGGGTCCACCAGAAACAAATGCTACGATGTGATTATTTGAAGCAATTTCATTGGTCAACTCACCTAAGAAGTCCCCAATTTCTGGTTCCCAGTCTCCGTCCCGACTAACGTATCCGTATCGTAATACAATACCCGACGGCCTAGACCCTCTAGCAGTTCGTAAAGCTTAAGTCGTGCGTGTGCCGTAGTATAGGCAGCGATGACAACGTTTATGCGTCCGGATGGTTCAATGAAGTCTTCTGTATTTTGCCAATGGACTTCCACCATCTCCTTGTTTATAAAGCAGACGCTGTTCACATCGATGCCATCGCTGGTCATGAGGTCCAAGAATTCTGCAGGATCAGTGACGTGTGTTGTTTTGGTCATGTTGGTTCTCTGTCCAAACTTGCCCCAAAAGCTGTTGAGCGTCAGCTTTGCAAGTGCCCTCAAACCTGGTTTTTTCTCGATGTGGTCCCACTCTAGATGAATTCCTTCCCTGTCAAAATACCGTTTAATATATTGTTGTTTTTGCTGTGTCGTCTGGCACCATTGAGGCCAATCACTGGCCTCCTGCTTCAGCTTGAGGAAAGCATTCACGTAGGAAGCGAATAAGCCTCCCTCTTTTGTATCGGGATCATACACAGACACTTCATCAAAATGCCAAACTTCGTAAATATTTAACACCCTGTAGCCTATCTGGAGTGCTTTCTGCAATTCCATGGTGACCCACGTCCCAGTCAGAGCACGTTCTTCGTCAGTATGTTGACAGGGAGACTGTTGCTGCGATTCGCTGCACTTTGAACACAGAGGAAACATCAGACGACTGGAGGCCTTATAGGGGATGATACAGCTTTCTCGGAGGAAGTACTTTACACTTCACCAGACCCTCGTACTCGTTGATATCACAGAAGTTTTCCGTGATGATCGTGGGATGCCCTACCGGGTATTTGCCATATTTGTTGACGTACGGATACAAGCTGGTGAAATCAACGTACTTTATCTTTTCTCCTGGTCCTGCTTCGTAAAAGAGTCTAGTCGCATTAGTGCGTCCACCACAGAATGCATCACGTGGGTCAAGGAGAGTGGCCATTTCCAATGCGGATACAAACGTTTTCATGTCAGCATCCCGTTTTAGTTCAGCATTAAAGTCACATTCCCATTTTTCGATATACTGGAATCCTCTGTTGATGATGAATTGTCGTTTCTCTACAGTGTTTTGGTACAATTCTTCCATCGTGAGTTGGCTGAGAGGATGCTTGGTATTGCGAGCCATGCAAGTGTGTCCGTGATGGATACAGCCATGGAACTCCAAGACAGTTCCCACCCCATCTTCGATGTAGAAGCCATCGGCTTTGTATTTACCGACGTGCATTTCGCCATTAATAGCAGCGTGCTGGATGTATCGGCCAGTTTGGTGGGACACCCATTTTAGCCATTGAAGTGCCTTGATGGATTGTCTGTCGTTTGGCCGGTATCCCTGGGGTGGTATGACTCCGATGGTGCACGGTTCAAGGAACTTGGTTCTGTACACCAAATTACACGCTGAGGCGATGGTGATGCAGTGCTGAAAAGGATCAATACCTGGGGTGTTTTCATCTGCACTCATGCTCATAAATAGGGACCTAAAGTGCAGACAGCATCGACGGAGTATATCTACATCTGATTGGCAGTATTTTATGATTTCCTGCTTGAAGTCAAAAGCATCGTGCTGATGCTTATAATACCAATCTACAAATTTCTGTCTGTCTGTCGGTTTCATGCTGTCGGGGTTGTAGTACTTCATTTCGGGCAAATGGGATGATACCTTATCTTGATTGGCTCTCGTATTAAAGAAATGTGGAAAATACCCCTTAGCCAATTCTGTGAGTCCAAAAGCACCGGGTAGTTTAGAAAGTGCCATGGGCAGAAAATTCATGGAATTGATAAACTTCATGTCGTTGGCGGCAACTTCGATGCTCATCACCTTAGCGCCATTTAAAATGACCTGTAGTAAGATGGCGTTATCATAAAGGTAACGAAGAATGAAGTAAGAGTCATATCCTTTGAAATTATGACAAATGACTATGGCGCCTGTATTTTTCTCCTCAAACAACCATTCACAGAACTCTTTAGTAGTGTTTGGACCATAGAATATGCTTTGCCGATCACCGCATCTTTGGCACGATTTGACATCTTCCCGAGCTAAACATTGTCTGCAAACTTTGTGGGCGATGCAAAGATTTGGCTCATGTGTGCCTGTTTCTTGAATACACTCAAAATCGAAGAAGATATATGGGGGTAATACGTCATCTTTCTGTTCTTTATCATCCTCTCTGGACTTGTCTTTCATTACAGTGTCGTCACTGGTTGAGCTGTCTAGCGTTACACGAGTAGCAGGTTGCATAACATAAGTGGTCCTGGGGTACGTACTCTTTACATGTGGTGCAGTATTTTTCACCACAGACGTGCTCTTTTCCTCGGTGACGTTTTCGGCTTATAAACCGACTGCAAGCCATACATCTGTAATGCATCTTGCATACTGACTTGCCAGGACTGTTTTCTTTCAGATGGTTTTTGTAACATGTGGCGCTTTTAAAAGATCTATTACAGTCGCTGCAGTACACCCACTCTTCCTCGGTGCAATTTGCCTGGAAACATATCTTACAACTATTTTCGCAGCGATGATCTTGTGTGTGATCATACCCTTTCATACAAGATACGCAAAAATAACTCCGATTGAGGAAGGCTGGCATACTGGTTATGACGTCATAGTGCCCATGATGAAAGTAAAGGCAAATCCGTTGGTTGGAGGATGAACCTCTATAGATGACAGCGTTGAAATGTTCTTTTGAAACAACCATGATTTGATAACTGGAAAGAATATTCTGGAACATTTGTATTTCTTCAACACCACACTGACCTTCAGACACCCCCGCTTGCCGGTGAAGATCTTCAGCCAGTGTTTTCTGTAGACTGCATCCATGACGTATGGCCTCCCATTTTTCATGTTTATCAATGTTAACTTTGGCGGTGACGACAGCTCTAGCGCAGCACAGGTCATCTTTGTTGTTGATTTGAATGATGCACTGTTTCTCTTTCAGAAATCGCTCCAGGTTAACGTAACGTTTCTTGGGTATCTTACCACCTATCGGCATGGACACGTGTGTGATGTGGATCTCAAGACTACTATCGATGGAAAATTGTTCATACGATTGCAGGACTTGCTCAACTCTGGCCAAGAAACGCTCTGCCGTTAATTTGTCTTTAGTGATAAATGGAAGCTGTATTGGGTAGTCAAGTTCAGGACATGTCACCACAATACGGATGAGATCGTGGGATGCGGCGCCTGTCGTCAGTGTGTCAAGAAGACTTTCAAACACACTGTGCAGGGTTTCCAGGATAAGTGCAGGGTCATGGACGTCTAGGTTGTCATTAAATATTACCGTGTAAGTCGTTCCCTTTGTGTTAAATTTCTTCACCTGCACTTCTTTCACCTTGTCGACGTGGTACAGATCGGTAACCTTCATGATCCGCCGACGTTTTGACGCAGTTTCATCAACTGGAATATCGCCATAACCTATCTGCGGTTCATCATCATGTTGAATGTGGTGATGCCTGGTTTGGGCATCCTGACGAGCAAACACCTTTCCACATACATCACACTGGAGCTGGGATACATCATTGTGGCGAGCCAGATGACGGTTGTAATTACCACGTTTGAAGAACGTTTTGCGGCACACGTTACAAGAAAACATCTTTCGATATAGTAACTTAGATCTGGAGTCAAGGAAACAATAAGAGATAATTATTAAATTATATGTAAAATATGTTCCATATAACTTATTTGTTTGGAATGGAATCAACGATTGTGTAAATTCTACAGTTTTTCTCTAATGATGAAAGCATCATATACGGAATAACTGTACACAAAGTAAAGAGATAATAATTCGTCAAATTGATAATTACCAATGTTGTACCTTTCCCTAAATGCTTTGCGTTTTACTTTCAATGTTTTGTAACTGAAACATGAACGGTAAGATAAGAAAACAGCTGTCTATTGAACTAAGGCTGCTTCTTGTAAGATGCAATGTGTGGTTTAGCTTTTCAACATAAGATAAATGATCTATAGTAGTGTGTAGGGTCTTGATTAGACAAAATGCATAACAAAGGAATTTAATTTGCATACCAATGGGATTAAAATTAGTAAACAAAGTGTTTAATTAGCATAACAATGGGCTTAATTAGCATAACAATCACCATATAACGTGTACAAAATTTACGAGCTAAGTCCAATAGATATTTGATTTACATTGTTTTTATATAGGGATTCTTGTTTAATGTGTATTTTTCTTGGTAATTATTAATACTTTGAGTTATAATAATTTTGAGTTTCTTTTATATAGTGATTTGTATCGGTGATCCATTCATTGTTACGTGAATTTAAAAAAAAAAATAATAATACAAAATTTAAAAAAATAAATAAAAAGTAAATAAATAAAATAAAAACATTATTCGGAGTTGAATGTGTTCTTTTGTGTTTATATTTTTGTGTCATTTGTATGTTTGCTTTTTTACACCTATAGGCCCCGATGGATGCAGCGCAACATGAAACACATTTCCGTTCAATTACGCGAGTAATTGTAAAATGAAACTTTCTATAAATTAACAAAACCGAAGCAAAACAAAACAAAACCAGAATACATGTAAAATAAAACCTGAACATTTTGATAACTTGGGCTGCAACAACGTGGGGTACGAATAGGCGCAATGTTTAATACTATAGGAAAGGTCCTAGATATATGCATGGAACCGTTACTCGACAAATATATAAAAACGGTAATAGTTTGCTATAAAGGCAATTTATTGCAATTTTTCCATAAATAACGAATTCGACCATGCAATAGTTTCCACTTCAAAATGAAATATGAAAGTTTACAATTAAAAATGAACGTGTTATTAGTAGGCCCGGTATAACGTCAGCGGCATTATGCATCACACTTGTCGATACAAAGCTAGCGTTAAAACAGACATACACGAATATAATTTATTTTAATGATTAAATCGAACAGTTAATATTCATAACAGACTTGCTAATTATCTCTTTTTGGAATATGTGTTGGCTCTGAAAAGAGCCGGTTGTTTTACTTTCTCCTACATGTACATCCCCAGAATCTTGAACACTTCTTGAATATGGGGGGAGCCTTGAACGTAGTAGTGCTCAATTTGTTGTTCACTGGGTGCCTCTAGCTTCCGTGTTGGTGTGCCTCGTGATAGGTCCCCCAGATAAACCCAGTACTCCGGGTTATTAGCTCTCTGGGCCGCCCGCATAGCCTTGAACGAAGGAAGAAATTCTTCCTTGCTCCCGTCTCCCATAAGGTGTTCATAGTCCAGGTGCGCCTTGCTACATTGCTGCCTGAAATATTCTAGGACGGTTAACGGTACATGGTTTTGCCCAAGAAGGGTAAAGAATATATCGGCTGCGCTTCTCCGTCTGGTTTTGGCTGATTGAATCATGAATTCTAATTCAAGAAATCCCTCCATCGTGTTTGTTCGACTCTCCCAGAGAATTATGACCAATTTCTTGAAAATGCTATCGCCTTAAATATTGAGGGGTAGTCTACGCAGTGAGTGGTTTATCCAAATTTGGACATGCTGGCTGAATTTGTGGATGCAAATCACAGAGCAATATCTAGGGGGACATACGACGGGCCTACCCCTTAAGAAATATATACTTTCTAAAGTTAATTACGAATTAAGGTAAATGCAAAGCTAAGCTGCGAGACGGCGGGCCCACCCCTTAAGAAATATATACTTTCTAAAGTTAATTGAGAATTATTTTTCTTTTGTTCGTCCTTAATCGTTGTTTGCTCCTATGAGATTACTTCGACTCCTTTTGTTCACTAGATGTCCGGTCACTACCACACCATTTGGCGCGCTAATTTTAATTTCTTTGTTATGCATTTTGTTCCATCAAGATTTCGACTTTTTCTTTTGTTTGTCCTCAATCGTTGTTTGCTCCTATGAGATTACTTTCCCACATTTTTCCCACATCAAACACCGGTCAGGGTTTTTGATGCTGTTATCCATATTGTTCAAATTTCTTTTCCATTCTTTCACACACTTCCATACTCATGAATAATTCTGTACTATCAAGATTTGGCCTCCATCCTTTGATCATACCATAATCCCTCGTGAATAGTTTTGTCCCGCCAAGATTTCGAGTCCTTTTGTTCAATAGATGTCTGGGCACTACCACACCCTTTGGCGCGCTAATCATTCAGGGTTTATCAGGTGGTCCATTCTCTCGTATTGGGATCAATATCATTATAGCAATCCCGTAGGGAGGCCATCAGAACAGCTCTACACTGACTGTTATTAGTTAACTGTATCTTCACCAGTATGACCATCATCTGTTTATTCTACCAGTACGTGCGAGAATTAGGATTTATTGAAGCCGAGGATAAATGCTGAACTAAGAGAGTAATGTATTCCTTTCCTCACATTTAGGTTATTTCTCAGATGGAGCGCATTTGCATATGCTGTCAATGTTGATGGGAACCTAGAGTACGCAAGGTTTCTGGTGCAGAGTAACCCGTCAAAGTTCAAGTAACCCGTGTACGTCCAAGACCATCGAAAGCAACACACCAATAAATCAGGGGGGCCAAGGAGGGCCCCCCGCCCAAATCTTCCAAAAAGAGAATATTTTCATGTCTGTTGTAGCATGTTTGTTTCCCCAGTATCTCATCTTTACGCAGTACACGCAGTCAATGTAAGTACAATGACATAAACACAAATAGTCCTTTTTAGGACTTTATTTTACATATTGTTTGATTCTCCCCGTTAATTATTATTTTTATTTTATTTATTTATTTATTTATTTTATTTATTTATTTTATTTATTTTTTTAATTTAATTTATTTATTGTTTGTTCTTGTTTTGTTATTTGAATCACATCCCATTTCAACGTCAACCAACTACTATAGCAAGTAGAAAACGCTATCCCGTTGTTATGCATTTTGTCTCATCAAGATCCCTACTTTAAACAATACAACCCTTCTTACGCTAATTTTAAACACGTTATGCATTTTGTCTCATCAAGATCTCGACTTTTAACGATACAAACCTTCTTACGCTAATTTTAATCCCTTTCTTATGCATTTTGTCTCATCAAGATCCCGACTTTTAACAATACAAACCTTCTTACGCTAATTCAACCCCTTGTTACGCTAATTCAGCCCCATTGTTATGCATTTTGTCTCATAAAGATTTCGACTTTTAACAATACCTCCATTGTTATGCTAATTAGGCCCATTGTTATGCTAATTAAGCCCTAGGATTACATCTACATCAAGGACTTTACACTAACGACTCTCGGTATGTCTTAAACGTGGCTGGGGATGCCAGGACGATGCTGCCATGACTTGCCTGCGCAGTCAAGTCTATTAGGTCATGTGTTCACAATGGAAAAGCCGATAGCGTGGAACTGTTCAGCGCTTCATATAAACAAAACTGAATCGGACGTGACCTATTGACTTCTTATCACGAGCGCCGGTATACAGATAACAATAGGTAAAACGTATTGTCCATAGACGTGTCCTAACATGAATTGGCAGCTGTCGCTCTGTTGTAACTTAAGTAGACTGTTCCACTCTGCTTTGATACGTAGAAGTGATTTGCAACTGGCGATTTTGGGGAACTAGACTTGGGGAAAGACTCTCAATTGTGATGACTCATTGCATTTATAGGAATGATCCATTCACGTTTGTAAACATTTGCAATCATGGTTATGCATATTACTTTTATGTTGGTATTTAGGTGTTCGGCTTTTCAGCCGAACAACTATTGTTATTGTTCCGTTTTTTTGTTTTTTTTTACTTCTCCTTCTACTTCTTCTCCTTAACTCTTCTCTACATCGAAAGTGCAAGTTAACAATTTCACACAACCTTGAAACTTCACACATATAAAGACCTTATCATGTAGATGAATCTAGAAGTTGTTACGTAACGTCATCAGGTATCAAATTACAAGCCATTTAAGTTTTAAAAATGACCATATGCTATCGACTGTATATCAAAATATACTAAAGCTATGATGTTCATAATCTGGGATCTGATAGATCAAGGCTTAGGCAACATTTGAAAAGTTAACGTCAAAATTGTCTGACATTTGCTTCCGGTCGTACCGGAAGGTCAAAACTTTGATTTGTTTTTTTTCTTCAAAATTCCTTTTCTGGGCCAAAATCCCATTGAATTAACACACACCAGACACTCGTGGTTCTGGGGCCCATTGTTTACAAACCGCAGAGACTGAGATCGTTATCTACTGGAAAACAGCTGGCGGTCTTCACGGGGACGTTTGCGGTGTCACAGGCTAAAGCTCTTGCAGGATAAAATATATTTTATAGATGTGTGGTTGGGCGTTTAAGCCAATAACGGATGCGCTACAATATTTCTAAAACCATAGATCGTATTAACTTACCGTAATACTGCAGTGTCATTTTTGTACGAATGGAAAGGGCTGTTGAAAAAGCCAATACCGAAAAGCTATTTCTTTGAAATGAGTAAGGCAACTTACTTTTGAAAACAATCTTAAGTCACATTTTAACAATGATCCCAATTGATGAGGACATCAATTACCGTCACTTCCGAACACCTTGAGTTTGTTCACAAACTCTGAATTTCTAGTTTATTATTATTTTTATGAAGTGCCTTATATATATATATATATATATATATATATACATTAGGTTTTTTTAATTTTATTTTATGAAGGACCTTTTTAACCTTACATACAATAATATAATACCCCTATAATATAAATCATAAATTAAAAAAATATGACGAAATATAACGTCCCTCACACATTTTAATCACCCCTCCAGTAAAAAATGGTTCGATCCACCGGCTCCACAAATTATGTTAATTAGGCATCACGTGGCCTAAATCCGGCCTTCTGATTGGTCGAGAGGCCCTCAGAAAACAAGCGGAATTACCTGTCAGACGGGCTGCACTACTAGCACCGTTGGTAAAATTTCATGTTAAATACTATTCTTAATCTTTCGGAAGAGGATAGATTGCGGTATAATTTTCTCAATAACATTCACAAGACATGCGCTGATTGCAACTTCGATATTATGAATATCCTTGATAACGCTCGCATAAGGGACGTCCCTAAAACAAGTCAATGGGTTACATCTTTTAAGTACGTTATTAATGAAAATTATGTTCAATTTTGGCATGATGAGATTAATAGGAAGTCATCACTTAAGGATTACGCATCTATCAAGTGCTGTCCTGGTCTGGAGAATTACTTGCTTGACAAAACAGATTTCCATGGGGCAAGTCTTAAATTCAGGCTTCGCTCAAATACCTTGCCACTCGATCGTAGAACAAGTAGATGGTCTCCGGACCATGACAGCACTTGCAAAACATGTAATAATGGTACTGAAAATATTCAACATTTTTTGTTCACTTGCACTGCGCTCAATGATATAAGAACCGATGAATATGTTAAGTTAGAAAGAAAATTAATCTCCATGAATCGTATTGATGTTTGGGAATTATTTATGTCAAGTAAATTAGATGTTAAATTGAACCTTACATTAGGTAGTGATGTATCAATTAATCCAAACAAATGTGATGTTGACAATATTGCTATTATTTTTGATGATTTTTGTAAATCTTACACCAAGCGTGCATGGAAGCTAAGAGCTGACTTACGTAATTGATATTTATATATGTACTTGTTTACTGCCATTGCTGTTGATTATTTATAGAGCTATTTATTGTATTGTTTTATTAATATAAAGGCATTGTGTTTAAAGATGTCGCTAAATTATTACTATTATTTAATATTTTTATTATTAAATATTGTTATTTTTATAAATATTAATTGTTGTAACTGTTGTACTTAGAAATTGTTTTGATGGATGCCCCGATATTTACATACATCGTGTGCCACTGTTTCAAAAGTGTAATTCCTAATAAATAAATAAATAAATATGACCTTGTGAACCCCAACGCTAAGCCAGTGTGTACACAAATCCCACAGGGACCCCTCAGGCATGGTAGCTGTGGCTGACTTAAAGGGGTGAACGAACTTCCCCAGTACTTTAAGCTTCTAACACATTATTTCTAATGGGGATGGAATGGAACTTACGAAGAATTAAATTTGTTCACCCTTTAATTAAGGAATAATTACAGAAAGTTCGTTAACCTACTACACCGTGTAGATGTGCTAGCTTCGCGCAGGGTTGTTAATAGTACTTTATAAGCTCACAGACAGCACGGCAAGAATGCATCATCAAGATAATAAATTGAGTAAATTTTAAGGGAGTGTACACTACCCGATTACACAATTACTGAATTATGATCTAAACTTGATGTGAAGTTATTGACGGTACAAAACATCCTACAAAATTGTTCTGTCCGACATGCTGTTATTTTTGAGAAGTTGCAAATTTGTAATGGATCACGGCCGTGATCATTTTTTTCACAAACTTTTAGTTAATGACATAATTGTATGAGCTAAATATCCACAAGTTGGTTTCTGTACATCTTTCTTGATTTTTATATTTAAATTGATATATTGACATACATTTTTACCAATGTTGTACACTTCATTTAATATTAATACTTACCCAAGCCGCCATCGGGAACTACAGTCAAATTACATGTCATTGAAAGACCCTGAACATCATCGTAGTAGAAACCAGTCGAGTCGTAATAAGACGAGTTGTCGTTGTAGATGATCATTTGTAGTGAGTCACTGGGAGAAAGGATATCAGCTGGAAACGAAGTTGAGACATAACTACCTAATAATCTTGTGAAGTGGTCTGCAAGAAGCACTAACTTATAGTTAGATGACTCAGTAATGTTGTACTGACACAGTGCTCTGATCAACATCCCATATGACGCTATGACCTTCCAGCAGTAGATATCGAGCCAGCTTTGTGGCATGTCTGGCATTTCGAGCGGTTCAAAAGTCGTCGTTGAAATAACAACAGATGAGTTGGAGCCAGTTAGTGTCACATTGTAACATTCCCGAAATATTTCATGTATTCCTGCATGGAGAAAATATGTTGTAAAAGTATCCGTGTACAGCTCTGTTTCATTTTAGTGTCTCGGACCCGAGTAAGATTTGAGTTTCGATGTACATTGTACAATGACTAGGAATCGGACTCGACCATTGTCACAAGTGGCGACCCTTGCTTGGGACTGTGACTCAGGAATCGACCCTTGATATTCGGTGATAAAATCGACACTTGATAATCGGTCGAGGAATCGACCCTTGGGACTACGTGATTGAATTTACTTTTGTGACGTGTCTTTAGACTCAAACAAAATGCGCAATCCAATATTTATAATGTTGGATCCAGGGAGGGAGGTCCTAGATCCAGGGAGTTTGCGGCTCCATTTAGCCCCTCCCTCTTTACCAATTAGCCTCCTTCATATTAACGCCCTTAGCATCCTCCGAGGCTCAAGGTTCAAGGTTCATTTATTTCAACAACATCAGTAACTTATCAATAACATCATTAATTACAAATATTACACGTATAGACACAACGGAAGTAAAAATGGAAGTAAATGAAGTTAAAAAAAGAGCACAAGATATGGTGTGACTGTGGCACATAGGGACGTGCGCCTCCACACTGATGGTACCCACTAATCAGTATAATAGAGATAATCTGTACTGATACTGCAAAAGAAGAAGAGCTTGTAAACATGGGCTCCTTAGCATACATATCCCCACCCCTCCCCCTCACTGTGACTGTGGCACATATGGACGTGCCCCTCCACACTGCTGGTACCCACTAATCTCTACAGTATAATAGAGATAATCTCTACTGATACCGCATAAGAAGAAGCAGAGCATGTAAACATGGGCTCCTTATCAGCAGGTTCTGCGATATATAGGATTCTAGCCAGCCAATCGTCATCGGGCAATATCGGCGGTCGAGCGGTGAAGACGTCTGCCCTAAAGCACGAAGTTGTGGGGTCCCACCTGACTCGCCTGTGAATTTTTTTCCCAGACACTTGGAAAGCACTGAGTATGTAGTGTATACACACGTCGGTGTAGGGCAAAATTATATTTATTCTGTTTATCAATTGACGTATTGGTTTCCCTTGGTAACTGGCTCACTTATAGCATTTTGATTGAATCATATGATTTATAGCAACAGTTGGATGGATTATTTCATTACTAACAGTCATCAAGCAAGACTAGCTCTCCAGGAAGCTCATTACTGGAGTTGACAATTAATTATTTGTACTGCTGGTACTGTGAGAACCATTATGGCTATAATAAGGGAACTGTGTATCATGTAGACGGATCCAGATTGATGTATATTATGTAAGGCTTAATGAAGCTGAAAAGATTGGCAAAGAGCCAAATTAATAATATTCAGTTCACGGCGGCGGAATGATTTTGAAAGTGGAGGGGGCAAATATGGAGGTCGAAAAGTGGACATCTACTTTTCAGCTTTCTAAATAATGAAAAAGCAGATTGAACGTTGTTGGCTAGTGCATTTTTCTACTTTTCTGCTTTTCTTCCACCTAAAAAGTAGATTGAATATTTTGGTAACATCCATTTTTCTACTTTTCTACTTTTCAATTTCAAGAATAGCAGATTTTACATGTTCACCTACACTGGCGGTCAAAAAGTGGACATCTGCTTTTCTGGTTTCCTACAACCAGAAAAGTAGATCGAACGTTTTGGACAAATCCATTTTTTCTGCTTTTCTGCTTCCCGAAAAGCAGATTAGACGTTTTGTCACACAGTGGCCTAAAAGTGGACATCTGCTTTTCTGGTTTCCCACAACCCGAAAAGTAGGTCCGAACGTTTTGGACGAATCAATTTTTCGCTTTCCTGCTCCCCCGAAAAGCAGATCGAACGTTTTCTCAACAGTGGTCTAAAACGAGTCCTACCAACGCACCAAAACGATGCATTTGGTAAGAGTCGCTGAAAAATAGGGGGCGGCACATCACAGATCAAACGGAACGCCCCTACCTGGCGCCTATGTCGGACATGTATTGTGACGGTGGGATTAGTCCATTATTTGTGTGGATAGGGAGTAGATTTATCAAATCATTCAATATGCTTTTCTTCAAGCAGACTTGTCCGCTTTTAGGCCACTGTTGAGAAAACGTTCGATCTGCTTTTCGGGAAACAGGAAAGCAGAAAAATGGATTTGTCCAAAACGTTCGATTTACTTTTCGGGTTGTGGGAAACCAGAAAAGCAGATGTCCACTTTTAGGCCACTGTGTGACAAAACGTTTAATCTGCTTTTCGGCTAGTAGAAAAAGTAGAAAATGGATTTGTCCAAAACGTTCGATCTACTTTTTCTGGTTTTAGGAAACCAGAAAAGCAGATGTCCACTTTGACCGCCAGTGTAGGTGAACAAGTAAAATCTGCTTTTGAAACTGAAAAGCAGAAAGTAGAAAATGGATGTTACCAAAATGTTCAATCTACTTTTAGGTGGAAGGAAAGAAAAGTAGACAAATGCACTAGCCAACAACATTCAATCTGCTTTTCATTATTTAGAAAGCTGAAAAGTAGATGTCCACTTTTTGACCTCCATAGGGGCAAATCCAAACAAGCCAACCAGCGATTGAAGCGAACTCTTAGCGTGGGTCCGCAGCCCGACGCTTTTGCATTCAGGAAGTTCTGTGTGAGCATTTGTGTTGAGCTATGTAAACTTATACAGTGTAATTTTATTGAGTTCATTTAGGAAAATGATCTCTTGATCTTAACCATTGATTGGATGGTAACGCCCTCTAGAATCATTAGGGCGTGTGATAAAAAAAATATCCTCAAGGATTTGACCTCCTGCCAATTTTTGTAAATTTCCTTTCGTGTAAATGTTGAAGGATGATTCTAAATTTTAATGACCGCCCTAAATGTTGGCCTGTCCTAACCGTCCCCCAGACCCACCTCAAATTTTGAGAAATTTCTAACAATTTTGGAATAGTGTTGGAAATATTTTGAACATTTAAGGAAATTTAAACAAATCAGGAATTTTTTACCATTATTCCTATTCAGTGTCTAGTTCATTCCGGTTCAAACTGCGTGATACCATTCTTGTATGTCTTTTACATTATGTTTCATCTGTCTTAGATGCCCTCATAATGCAATATAAATTGGGTGTGTTCAGGTTGGTGATTACGTGGGTGAAGGTCGTGTTTTTCTGTGAATTTCAACATTTTGTGTACATTTTGTATATCGTTATCAATTAACTTGAAAAAGGGCAACTTTAAAGACTGAATGGATAAATTTTTAAACATCAAAACTGTTCATATGGGAGAATGGCATGGAATTTTGTGCATTGGTACATTTATTGTGCACATTTGTATATCAAATTAAACCCAAATATTTGTATTGCAAAAGGGCTTACCATAGTGTTTTGTTGTATCATTATGACTGATATTGTTTATCATTCAATTTTGATATCTCTTTTATTGTAAGGTCTTCTGTTTATCAATTGACGTAATGGTTGCCCTTGGTAACTGGCTCGCTTGTAGCATTTTGATTATATCATATGATTTATATCACCAGTTGAATTGATTGTTTTATTACCAAGCTATAGTCATCAAGCTCAGCCTAGGAGTTCCGGTCGAAGAAGCTCCATTGCTGGAATTAAAGCATTATTTACATTCTGTACTGGCAAGGGCCAATTAGTAACATATATCTGTCCAAATCTATGGCGGGAGATGATTTTAAAGGTGGGCCACAACCAAAGCCAGCGAGCCAGTGAGCGAAGCTCTTTAGCCACTGGGTGTGGGGTCCATTGGCCCGCGTTTACCATTCAGGAAAAGCTCCGTGTAGTCATTTTGTGAACTATGACTAAACTTATAAAAATGTACTTTTTGAGTCCACTTTTGGAAAATGCCAGTCTCTTGATCTTTAAACAAAAAAATTAGCTTCTTTGTTTTTTAAGAAGGACCAGAATGTTCCAAAAGAAAAATTTTTTGGAAAAAAC
>CM055817.1:58731402-58759906 GCA_029582265.1 Zoroaster sp. YZ-2022
TGTGTGTAAAACAAACATTTTTGAAGATTTTGTTCAAGATTTGACAAATATTTTCAATTTATACTCAGTGGGAGCCAAAATTATCAGTGACCTTGGTGTTCCATTTACGAAAGAATGGGGTAAATGTAACATACTAAACATACACAGAGACACCATACTTATTATGAAAATAGCATCAAAGCTAATTTTATTTATCACAAAGAATAATCAAGAAGTTGTTTTCTAGTGGTTTGCTTGTAACCTGGAAGAAAATTCAGAATTCTGATGCCTTTGTTTCATCAATTACTTCTTATAATATACATAATCTGACTTAAAAATACACAACTGCGGTTCCTAGGTCAAATTCAGAAAAAGGGAAATATTTGGCCCTGCATTTTATAGGTACTCCTACAAATCTCCCTTTGCCTACAAATTTTCTTGAAAGAAGAGAAGTATCCACTCAGGAAAAACATAAATAACATTAGCCTGTATTAGGCAGTTTCATGAAAATTTGAAGTTGCTTCAATGCTTTTAAATGTCATATCACTGGATAGAACAAAAAATTAGAAAGAAAATGAGGGGTCAATGGTCATGATAGGTTAACCCTATTCAAAGTTACACAATTTTGTTGATTTAAATATTTGGTAATTTTTAAGATCCAGTTTCATTTGAAAAGTTGTGACCGAATTTGCCTGCAATGTATCCTTGTAGTACTAACAAAGTCTATTTTGCGCAAGTTGCACTGTTTTTGTGCCAACGTTACAGTTGGCATGGACTGATCAATTAAGATAACCACGATGTGTAGTATCCATTTATCGACACTAGAAGTGACTACATCCGTAGACTACCCTTTATATTAGAATTTTACCATGAAAGTTCGGCGGGTCACAACTTCGACAGAAAAAAAGGATATGAAAAATAGCGCCACCATCGGCGGTTTGCGTGAATCTGCCTACCTGTATAGTATGTCTAAACCTCTAGTTTCTTGTTTGTGGGGATGTGGAGTGTCTGTAAATCCTTCAAAATTAAACATCCAGGAGGTTCAGGGGGCTGTCCTCTAAACCAAAAGCAAGACTAGGGTTGTCGTTTTCAAGTTATTTGAGAACCAGATAACCAAAATAGGAAATCTTAGGATACTTGGGTACCCGTAAACAGCCCATAAATACTCCTGAATGTATCAAATAACCAATCTGAACACAAGTTTCTCTTGTTTTATTAGAGGCATAATAAATGTGGACTTACTGTAATAATTTCCCGCCTAAAAACGACTTATAAGTAGCATCCAAATTCCTCACACAAAAAATGTTTAAACAAAATCGGAGACTTGTGTGGCTTAAATGTTCAGTCAGAATTTTCCGAAGTCATTTACGGGTAATTGGAACTGACAGTTTCGGTCGGGTATCCGGGTACCCAGATACCCAGATACCCGGCACAGCCTTAACCCTAACCTTCCCAAATCCTCCAAAATCCTCTTTGCTAAAGTGAAGGATTTTGAAGGATTGAGGTTACATGCTACATGCTCTTTGCTAAAGTGGAGGATTGAGGTTATTAGGCATACTTGCCTTTCCATGGTACATGTACATCCATGTTTGTTGTAGTGATTGCAAGGTCAGTGCTTGGGTCAGTGGACACTGTTTATTGCTCCATGCATGCAGGGAGGGTCCCTGGCCATGTACATGTATCACAGATTAGAAACACATGTGTGCATACATGTCATGTGCTTGCTTTACTACTGAAGGATTTTGGAGGATTCAGGTTATGTGTAAGCAAATGGGCCTAGGGAGTTAGGAAGGATTCAGGTTATGTGTAAGCAAATGGGCCTAGGGAGTTAGGAAGGATTCAGGTTATGTGTGCATAAATGGGCCTAGGGAGTTAGGAAGGATTCAGGTTATGTGTAAGCAAATGGGCCTAGGGAGTTAGGAAGGATTCAGGTTATGTGTATAAGCAAATGGGCCTAGGGAGTTAGGAAGGATTCAGGTTATGTGTAAGCAAATGGGCCTAGGGAGTTGGGAAGGATTCAGGTTATGTGTAAGCAAATGGGCCGAGGGGTTAGGAAGGATTCAGGTTATGTGTAAGCAAATGGGCCTAGGGAGTTAGGAAGGATTCAGGTTATGTGTAAGCAAATGGGCCTAGGGAGTTAGGAAGGATTCAGGTTATGTGTATAAGCAAATGGGCCTAGGGAGTTAGGAAGGATTCAGGTTATGTGTAAGCAAATGGGCCTAGGGAGTTAGGAAGGATTCAGGTTATGTGTATAAGCAAATGGGCCTAGGGAGTTAGGAAGGATTCAGGTTATGTGTAAGCAAATGGGCCTAGGGAGTTAGGAAGGATTCAGGTTATGTGTATAAGCAAATGGGCCTAGGGAGTTAGGAAGGATTCAGGTTATGTGTAAGCAAATGGGCCTAGGGAGTTAGGAAGGATTCAGGTTATGTGTAAGCAAATGGGCCTAGGGAGTTAGGAAGGATTCAGGTTATGTGTGTAAGCAAATGGGCCTAGGGAGTTAGGAAGGATTCAGGTTATGTGTATAAGCAAATGGGCCTAGGGAGTTAGGAAGGATTCAGGTTATGTGTAAGCAAATGGGCCTAGGGAGTTAGGAAGGATTCAGGTTATGTGTATAAGCAAATGGGCCTAGGGAGTTAGGAAGGACTCAGGTTATGTGTAAGCAAATGGGCCTATGGAGTTAGGAAGGATTCAGGTTATGTGTAAGCAAATGGGCCTAGGGAGTTAGGAAGGATTCAGGTTATGTGTAAGCAAATGGGCCTAGGGAGTTAGGAAGGATTCAGGTTATGTGTAAGCAAATGGGCCTATGGAGTTAGGAAGGATTCAGGTTATGTGTATAAGCAAATGGGCCTAGGGAGTTAGGAAGGACTCAGGTTATGTGTAAGCAAATGGGCCTAGGGAGTTAGGAAGGACTCAGGTTATGTGTAAGCAAATGGGCCTATGGAGTTAGGAAGGATTCAGGTTATGTGTAAGCAAATGGGCCTAGGGAGTTAGGAAGGATTCAGGTTATGTGTAAGCAAATGGGCCTAGGGAGTTAGGAAGGATTCATGTTATGTGTAAGCAAATGGGCCTAGGGAGTTAGGAAGGATTCAGGTTATGTGTAAGCAAATGGGCCTAGGGAGTTAGGAAGGATCCAGGTTATGTGTATAAGCAAATGGGCCTAGGGAGTTAGGAAGGATTCAGGTTATGTGTAAGCAAATGGGCCTAGGGAGTTAGGAAGGATTCAGGTTATGTGTAAGCAAATGGGCCTAGGGAGTTAGGAAGGATTCAGGTTATGTGTAAGCAAATGGGCCTAGGGAGTTAGGAAGGATTCAGGTTATGTGTAAGCAAATGGGCCTAGGGAGTTAGGAAGGATTCAGGTTATGTGTAAGCAAATGGGCCTAGGGAGTTAGGGAGGATTCAGGTTATGTGTAAGCAAATGGGCCTAGGGAGTTAGGAAGGATTCAGGTTATGTGTAAGCAAATGGGCCTAGGGAGTTAGGAAGGATTCAGGTTATGTGTAAGCAAATGGGCCTAGGGAGTTAGGAAGGATTCAGGTTATGTGTGAGCAAATGGGCCCAGGGAGTTAGGAAGGATTCAGGTTATGTGTAAGCAAATGGGCCTAGGGAGTTAGGAAGGATTCAGGTTATGTGTAAGCAAATGGGCCTAGGGAGTTAGGAAGGATTCAGGTAATATGTGTAAGCAAGTGGGCCTAGGGAGTTAGGAAGGATTCAGGTTATGTGTAAGCAAATGGGCCTAGGGAGTTAGGAAGGATAATAATAATAATAATAATGTATAGATTTATATAGCGCACGTATCCACCAACTAAGTGGCGCTCAAGGCGCATTATATTATTATCCCTGCTCATAAGGCTCATAAATCATTCCTGAAACCATCTCAGCTCCCTGGGGAGTATACAGCTCAATTGCTGCCATTTCTAGCGCATATAGAGCAAACCATCTCTGCCTTCACAGGTACCCATTTAACCCCTGGGTGGAGAGAAGCAATTATGGTTAAGTGTCTTGCTCAAGGACACAGATGTCACGGCCGGGGCTCGAACCCACACTCTGCTGCTGGCAACACCAGAACTTGAGTTCAGTGCGCTAGAACCGCGACGACAATCCACTTTACGTGCATTATACAACACACGGACCTCACGGCTTTTACGTCCCATCCGAAGGACGAAGCAATTATGGTTAAGTACCTTGCTCAAGGACACAAGTGTCACGACCGGGGCTCGAACCCACACCCTGCTGCTGGCAACACCAGAACTTGAGTTCGGTGCGCTAGACCGCTCGGCCACGACACTCTCAGGTTATGTGTAAGCAAATGGGCCTAGGGAGTTAGGAAGGATTCAGGTTATGTGTAAGCAAATGGGCCTAGGGAGTTAGGAAGGATTCAGGTTATGTGTAAGCAAATGGGCCTAGGGAGTTAGGAAGGATTCAGGTTATGTGTAAGCAAATGGGCCTAGGGAGTTAGGAAGGATTCAGGTTATGTGTAAGCAAATGAGCCTAGGGAGTTAGGAAGGATTCAGGTTATGTGTAAGCAAATGGGCCTAGGGAGTTAGGAAGGATTCAGGTTATGTGTAAGCAAATGGGCCTAGGGAGTTAGGAAGGATTCAGGTTATGTGTAAGCAAATGGGCCTAGGGAGTTAGGAAGGATTCAGGTTATGTGTAAGCAAATGGGCCTAGGGAGTTAGGAAGGATTCAGGTTATGTGTAAGCAAATGGGCCTAGGGAGTTAGGAAGGATTCAGGTTATGTGTAGCGGAATGGGCCCAGGGAGTTAGGAAGGATTCAGGTTATGTGTGGCGAATGGGCCCAGGAGTTAGGGAGGATTCAGGTTATGTGTGGCGAATGGGCCTAGGGAGTTAGGAAGGATTCAGGTTATGTGTGTGAATGGGCCTAGGGAGTTAGGAAGGATTCAGGTTATGTGTGGCGAATGGGCCTAGGGAGTTAGGAAGGATTCAGGTTATGTGTGGCAGATGGGCCTAGGGAGTTAGGAAGGATTCAGGTTATGTGTAAGCGAATGGGCCTAGGGAGTTAGGAAGGATTCAGGTTATGTGTAAGCAAATGGGCCTAGGGAGTTAGGGAGGATTCAGGTTATGTGTAAGCAAATGGGCCTAGGGAGTCAGGGTTAAGTGAGGACCCAGGCCCGCTAACCATTTTTCAGAATTGTTTATGTGTGTCAAATCGTACCAATATACAAAATAATTGTTATTGGCCTTACGTTTCAAACCTAGTTTCTTTCTCAAAGGCAAAAAATTAGAAAGTATTCATGACTACTTTTTAAAACCATCACAGATTTAAAAGACAAGTGCTTTGTATCATTGGAAAGCTTATTTTTTGTCTATAGAATTTGTAAATATATACAAACAGGGGACAGGGGACTTTGTCCACTAGGCCAGGCCCACTATCCATTTTTCAGGATATTCTAATTTTGTCAAGTCATGCCCCTTGTTAACCAATTATTTGAGGTAAAAAAATTCCTGGTTAGGCTAGTCAAGTAGGTCAGTCAATAGACCAGTCACTTACTTTATTACTCGGTCGAATCCAGTTCAGTTGTTATTAAATAGGTTGAGGAAGGACGATCTCCAATCAATTTTTTGTCAGTCTCTGGGGGAGTCGCACCTATATTCCTTGAATGATTTTTTTCCCCAAATATCCTGCATAAAAGCATAATTGTTATTTGTAATATATTATTTACTTATTAAAGGGGCAGTATTGTCACAATCAACAGGGCATTTTTATTTAAAAAAAAAAAATTTTTTTAATGAAAGGTTGCCATAACACAAGGCTCTTAAAATGCCACTCAAAGTGCAGGCTAGAACTCGAGGAGGGGGGGGGGGAGAATAAAAAATATATAAAATAAATAAGTAAATAAAAATAGAAAATTCTCTCAAAAGTTGATATTTGCTGTCACCTGACGCTTTTCCGTCAATAGTTGGAGCCTTTCCACCTCACTGAAAGATTACTCCACTCAAAAAATGGAATTGGCGTGCTAATTTTAGATTAACTCGGTGACTGAAAATAATACCCTCACATGATGAGGTCATACACCCCCCCCCCCACACACAAACACACATTACTGTTGCTGCTGCATAAATGAGCCAGTAATTTTCAGTCGCTTTGTTCGTCTTAAAATAGGACACCGTTGACAGTCTGCTATGATCGTGACGATATTGTCTCTTTAACCCGAACTCCCTAGCCTTAATTACCAGGTACCTTCCTCAATCCTTCATAATCCTCCGAAATGTGTTTGTGCATGAAACTCACTGCCTCAATCCTTCATAATCCTCCAACATGAGTTTATGCATGAAGCTCACTGCCTCAATCCTTCATAATCCTCCAATATCAAATGCACGACCCTCCTCAATCCTCCATAATCCTCCAATTGGTGATTTTCGAACGTGCCTCATTCCCCCAAAATCCTCCAAATCCTCCGGAGGATACAAGATTATGTTTCTGTCAATCCTTCACAATCCTCCATAATCCTCCATAATCCTCCATAATCCTCCACATTCATCCAAAGTAAATTTCCATTATGCCCTCAATCCTCCACAATCCTCCAGGATCTCTTTGAACCATGCTTCCTCAATCCTCCACAATCCTCCACTATCAAATGCACGACCCTCCTCAATCCTCCATAATCCTCCAATTGGTGATTTTCAGGCGTGCCTCATTCCTCCAAAATCCTCCAAATCCTCCGGAGGATTATAGAGGATTTAGGAGGTTAGGAGTTAATGACACACAATGAAATAAGCCACAACTTTCACAGGTTGGTTTCTGTACATCTCTCTTGCTTTTCGTTATTAATTAAGGATCATGCATTTTTATAAAATACAAACATTGTACATGTACCATAAGGCCTCCCAAAAAAGTCTCCAGTTTCTGGTCATAGGTCGGCTTCAAAATAGGTGCAGTGACGCACTAGACATTTCTAGGGCTGTGCATTTTCGGATATTTTGGGAACTGGATACCCGAAATCAGGAAACTTCGGATACCGGATACCCGTTTTCATTTTGTTGAAGACATGCACTCAGGTGGTGTACAAAAACATGTACTGTAAATGGTAACAAATTGACTTTTATAATACAGAGGATACCATACTTAACCAGTTCGCTTCGGATGCCGTGTATACACGCAATTTATTTTTGTACATCGGATCGGAGAGCGTCTTAACACGCATTCCGATTTTTGTGTGCGTTACCGGGAGACTTGTCAACATGCCGCACGTGGCGTGCCATCGTGGCTGACTGGCGATGTACACGCAATCGTTTCTCGAGTCCATGGGGTCACGGTTCGGTGGCCCCGGACAAAATCTTTCTACAAATACTGAGCGAGTTCACTCTTTTTGTTGATTTTGCCTAATCCCTTTATCCAAGACCTGTTCCTTTGGCGTACCAGCCAAGTATTTGTAAAGCAGTTTATATCCATTGTTTACGAGGCATTCGATCTCCCTCCAGGTATGCCGTCTTTTAGACCGGCGCTGGTGGCTCATAAACCGTTGCGCCGGAGCTTGCCAGCGGCTAATTGTGTTGAACAAACACAACCGTAATTAAAAAACTAGCCATTTAATTCTCGAAATGTCAATGAGTAAAGGTGTTTATTTGGTTGTCCGAACTTACATTGTAGTTTCATTGACAAAAAAAATTATTAATGGCTAGAAATTTTTTCAGATTTTTCACTGAAAATAAACCCGCACGGGGGACCGGAAAAAAATAAATATTCCCGACGTCAACTGGTTAAATCGATTTTTTTTCTTTATTGGAGTGCAATCTTGTGAATTTAAAGATAATTGTCTATAAAAGTGTAAAAGAGTCACAGATTTCTGTTCGCAACGCTCAAATGTTAAGTCCAAATTTTAAAAAGTCGTTTACGGGTAATTGGAACCGAAAAATGGAACCGGGTAATGACCGTTTTGGTCGGGTATCCGGATACCCGGATATCCGGCACAGCCCTAGACATTTCTTATATTCTAATTCAAACAGATGTGCCCATTATTGGCCTTGCCCCTACAACAATGAAATTCCAAGACTTGTACCTTCCCTTTAACCCTGAACACCCCAAAATCCACCATAACCAAGGGGCACTTTTTGGGAAAAATTCAGCACTGTTGGAAACTGGTACTTCCACCTCTTCAAATGGGGCAAAATTACTACCTGGCAAGAAGTACAGGCCATAAGTGCTGAATATGAAAGATCAACGAAAATGCATGGTGCATTTTGAAGATAAGGGCATGTTTCCAAAAGTGCACTGATGGATTTTGAGGATTCAGGAAGGTTCCTAGCCAGAATACGGAGTTTGGGTAAAACTTGAATTTATTATTATTATTTTTTGTCACAGGAATATGTTATAGAACCTTTTCTCCAAATTTCACTTGTGTTCTCAGAGTGCAGGGTAACCTCTAGTCTTACACTGAGATCTAATCAAGAGTCAAGATTCCTCGGCACTGGACAATCAATCCTATCAATCAAGGATGAATCCAGCAAGCATTGACCCGGAGCTCCTGGAGGAGATGGATTTCAGCTTCTCCTGCAACAAGTGCAGCTTCTGCACCACGGACATGATGGAGATCAAGAAGCACATGTTCCAGCATAAGAATCAAGGGAAAGATCCGAGTCAGACGGTTGCAGCGGTGGGATCAGGTGTCGCACCACAGAAAGAAGCAGTAAAAGGTAGTTTGAAGTGTACTATCAGTTGATGTAAATTTTGCCCTAAACCACAGAGGCCATGGCTTCCGTTGTCCTGATCTTGGCCTTGGTGCTTCCGTAGACATTCTGATATTCTAATGGAAGTGACCTTTTCTCCAGAAAACTGACCTTGCCCCTAAAAGAAGGAAATTTAAGGCCTGCTAATCTGATGTAGCTTTGCTCTATAAACTCTATAGTATAGAATTTGATCATGAAGTAATGGATCACTAGGTGATGATGGATTTAAAGTTTTAATTTATATTCATGTTTTCTCGAAGATGACAACTTGTTAAGATGGATAACCTTCTCAGGATATTTGGTACCATCTTAAAACCTAATAAGCTATAAGATAATAATTGGCGAGTTTCTTTTGGGTTATTAGAAATAGTGTACTGAAATATAGGCTCAGGAAAATACTGTGGATGATGTTTTATAAGTTCTGTCACACTCTCTACCACAGAAAGACCAACAAAGGAATTCATCCAAAGATTCTCTCGACCAGGACCAACCACTAGACAAAGCCACACCTTCCAGGAAAGACACATCCGAGGACTGCCCACCACAAGCGACATCCCCATAAACTTAACCAAGACACGCCCACATCCCCATCTCCAACTCAGCAAACTCAAAGTGACAGCGCTGATGCGCCCTCTCCGCCTGAACTGAGCGATGGAGAGGCGTGGAGATAAAGGTAGAAGGAGGCGGTGTTCAAGTAGAGGAGAAGGAGGCGGTGGCGGCAGCAGATGGCATCCAGAGTGGTGGGAGAGCAGTGCCAGTGATCGTCACTAAGCCAGCTGAGCAAGCGGCAGACAAAGTACACGCTCATCAACAGCAAAATGACACCACAAGCCAGGGTAATGGCGAGGGACGGACTCGATCGCTAACACATCCACTCGCGTCATCGTAAAGACCCATGCCCAATAAGCCCCAAGAGGAATCTGAGGAAACGATGCGATTACGTCCCATACCGACCAGCAAAGCGCGCCATGCCAAGACCAAGAGACCAGTCAAGCGGCGGGTCCAATTCATCGGCATTGCTCAATCTGAGGCAAAACTCAAAGCGAGGCGGAAATAGCCTTGGATCGGTATAAGTGCGAGCAGTGCCACTTTGTTTGTAAGTTCAAGCAAAACTTAAATGCTCATGTGAGAGGTGCACATCCGGAGGTGTTCACAAGAAAATGGCCGAGCAAGGGATAAGGAGGAGGCAGAAGAAGGCGGAGAAGAAAATGAGGATGAAAATGAAGATGAAAATGAAGAAGTAAATGAGACCATTCAATTGAAAACTATAGTGGATGTGGCCCAATGCCATGTTGCTCTTGATCGCTACAGTTGTACCCGCTGCGACAATTTCTTTTGCCGCTTCAAGAAAGACCTCAAGGAGCACAAGAACAAAGTCCACGCATCGCCAGCCGCTCTACAAATACCAGTCCGCATCCGTGAGGACCGCTATCGTTGCCTTGAATGCGACTTTGTCTGTAAATTCCAGCGGTCCCTAAAAACACCGTCGCTCTGCCCACCAGTAATCAAGACACCGGAGAAGGAGAAGAAAGAAAAGAAAGTCCCTGAGGATCGCTACCACTGCAGCGGACTGTGACTTTACCTGTAAGTTCAAGGTCAGATGAAGTCCCATAGGAGTAAGAACCATAAGAAAGAGCGCCCTCCTAAGAAGGTGCGTGAACAACAGTGCGAGTACTGTCATAAGTTTATCCAGGGGACGATGCACCACTACAAGAGACACCTGAAAACTCACACTGGCGATAAACCGTACAAGTGCACCATCTGCGAGGCTGTCTTCGGCGATCAGAGCCGGCTGAACGCTCACGCGCCCATCCACCGAGGAGGCGGAACTACCTCTGCGACCAGTGCGGAAGTGCTTCAAGCAGGCGATCAATCTGCGCATGCATCGTAGGTGCGCGGTTGTGCGCCCTCATGGGTGTGAACTGTGTAGCTACCGCTGCAAGCGTCACGACACCCTCAACCTGCACATGAAGCGCCAAACACCTGAAGATCAGGCGGGTTCTGTCGACACCTGCGGCAAGAAGTTCTTCAGCGAGAAAGAATGCCAGTGCATGCCGCCCGTAAGCGCACCACGGCCGACCCCGTTTCAGTGTACGTTCTGTCCGGCGGCATTCCCCTTCGCCTACAACCTGCGGGCGCACATGAAGAAACATCCGGAGCACAAGCCGTTCAGGTGTGACTTCTGTACCTTTGAGTCTCGCTCCAAGGCTAGTCTTCAGGATCATGAGAAAATGCATACAGGTAGGTTTGATGGTTTCATTTATGAGAGAAATCCCCTTTACAATATTGGTGATTTTGAAAAATTTAAATGATCACAGTGTGTATACCCCTTGAAACATAGACTGTTCTCGCTGGAAACAGGACAGCATTCCTTTAGTTTTCCCAAAGGGAACTAATGAGATGCTCACTCTTCCCAGTGGGAATACTGAATGTTCCCTCATAAATGTTCCTTCTAAAATTCTTTTTTGTTGTTGACATAGACTGTTCTCGCTGGAAACAGGACAGCATTCCTTTAGTTTTCCCAAGGGAACTAATGAGATGCTCACTTTTCCCAGTGGGAATACTGAATGTTCCCTCGCACCTACTGGTGGGGACACCAAGTAACTTTTATGTCTAAATCCAAAGTGTCAAGAGGTGGAAATAGATCTAAAATTCCTCTTTTGCTGACTCTTTATGGATGAGGGCCAAAGTCATGGTACAGCCAAGCCTTTGAGAAGCCCAGCCAGGCCTGGGCTCCTAGATTTCCTAATCGGTCTTTTGTGAGTCCTAATCCTGTAACAATACAGTACCTGCCAATCAACATAAACTGGACTTCTGGAGGGCCTAGCCCAGGCAAGCAGAGCTCATTATATAGGCCAGTAGGAGGGGAAAAGCCTGGGCCTGGCCGGGCTTCTCAAAACTTAGCTGTACCATGACTTTGGCCCTTGTCCCTTGTCCCTTACAACCATGACCACAGAATAAATCTACATAGTATTTTTTCTGGGAAAAACAGAAGAAGTGTGAGCTCTGCGACTACACAACCAGCACTAGCAGCAACTTGTATAAGCATACATAGCGGCAACACGGTATAAATCAACAGCACCATAACAAATCCCCGTGTCCGCCTCTCGTCCCAAAATGACCACTCCTTGCTATCCCAGCCGATTGTCCAGCATGAGTCTGCACAGAGGTCTATGCCGTCCACACCCCAACCGATGCTCCTCACAGTGGACAGCCACCATCATCTCCAAATGCAGAGCCGTCTGCAAGGAGCCCCTTCTCCGATCACAAGTCGAGTCAAGGGACAGCTTCTCCTGCCATTACTACCACGAGTGCGCACATGGATGTCAGGAATATCCACGCCTCTGAAGATCGATTCAAAGATCGTCGACAGATCATCTACGCCAGGGAGAAATCACTCATCGGGTCAGTGATCACGGGCGTTAGCTGAGGTAGCGAAATGTTGTCCAGAGCGATCTCTACAGTGGTCACCTGATCCCATCGACAATGGCGCCGTCTGGACTTCCCCACAGTGCGATGCCTGTCACGACAACGATGGCGCCCTCACATGGTGGGATGTTGTCAGCAGAGACAATAATGCAGCACTCCGGGGTGACCAATATGTTTAATAGTATGATGAATCTTCACTATTGATGTAAGAGTAATCATTGAGATATACATAGAAATATCCATATTCATTAATATTTAAAATATGCATATTACGTAAAGTGTGAAATATATATGCATATTCATGTTTGGAATATGCATATTTATATATGCTTGAAACATGCATATTCATAATTTTTTGTAATATGCATATTCATGTTTGGAATATGCATATTTATATATGATTGAAACATGCATATTCATAATTTTTTGTAATATGCATATAAGTGGTAGAAATATGCATATTTATAAATGTTTGAAATATGCATTTAAGCATTTGAAATATGCATATTCATGAATTATTGAAATATGCATTTTGTCTGAATATGCATATATTCATAAATGTTTGGAGTAGGCATACACATTGTGTAATCATTTATGCTAGAAATATGCGTCTGTATGTACATTAATGATTTGAATATTTTAATGAATTCTGCATTGATTTACTGCAATGAAGTTACACTGCCAGTATTTTTACAAATCTCGAAAGGCTAGTTCATGTACAGTGTACAAAATGTATCAATAATTTGATCATGCAGTTATCTAAAATAAAGCTTTCTAACATTGGAACGCTAATTGAGAATTGTGCCCAAAGTAGAATGGTGCTTTTTTAATTTTTCGCAGTGGCTACTATTACGACATCTTAGAGAATACCCAGTAGGGAATGTAAACAAAAGCTTAACTGCATTAATTTTTTTCAGAGACGTTTTGATTTGTGGTGAGGGGAAAAGGCACAACCAAGATTCTGATAAAAGAAATTTCCGGAAATTATCGGGAAAAAAATAAAGGGGTTTATCTTTTAAGCGAAGGTACAACATTGGTCACAACATTATCTAATTATTATTATGAAAAAGAAATTGATGTCAACTTTGCATTATCTTGAATATTCATAAGTCCAAGAAACACAAACAAACGATAAGAAAGAGCGCCCTCCTAAGATGGTGCGTGAACAACAAGACTCTGCCGGAACTTTCACAAGTTGGTTTCAATGTATATCTTGATTCAAAGAGAGTAAGCATACTCATAGAAGCAGTTTGGCCAACATTACCAATGTTGTATCTTCCCTTCAATGTATATCTTGATTCAAAGAGAGTAAGCATACTCATAGAAGCAGTTTGCCAACATTACCAATGCTGTACCTTCCCTTCAATGTATATCTTGATTCAAAGAGAGTAAGCATACTCATAGAAGCAGTTTTGCCAACATTACCAATGTTGTACCTTCCCTTCAATGTATATCTTGATTCAAAGAGAGTAAGCATACTCATAGAAGCAGTTTGGCCAACATTACCAATGTTGTACCTTCCCTTCAATGTATATCTTGATTCAAAGAGAGTAAGCATACTCATAGAAAGCAGTTTGGCCAACATTACCAATGTTGTACCTTCCCTTCAATGTATATCTTGATTCAAAGAGAGTAAGCATACTCATAGAAGCAGTTTGGCCAACATTACCAATGTTGTACCTTCCCTTCAATGTATATCTTGATTCACAGAGAGTAAGCATACTCATAGAAGCAGTTTGGCCAACATTACCAATGTTGTACCTTCCCTTCAATGTATATCTTGATTCAAAGAGAGTAAGCATACTCATAGAAGCAGTTTGGCCAACATTACCAATGTTGTACCTTCCCTTCAATGTATATCTTGATTCAAAGAGAGTAAGCATACTCATAGAAGCAGTTTGGCCAACATTACCAATGATGTACCTTCCCTTCAATGTATATCTTGATTCAAAGAGAGCAAGCATACTCATAGAAGCAGTTTGGCCAACGTTACCAATGATGTACATGTACCTTCCCTTCAATGTATATCTTGATTCAAAGAGAGCAAGCATACTCATATAAGCAGTTTGGCCAACATTACCAATGCTGTACCTTCCCTTCAATGTATATCTTGATTCAAAGAGAGTAAGCATACTCATAGAAGCCGTTTATTAGCGTTACCAATGTTGTACCTTCCCTTCAATGTATATCTTGATTCAAAGAGAGCAAGCATACTCATAGAAGCAGTTTATTAGCGTTACCAATGATGTACCTTCCCTTCAATGTATATCTTGATTCAAAGAGAGTAAGCATACTCATAGAAGCAGTTTTGCCAACGTTACCAATGTTGTACCTTCCCTTCAATGTATATCTTGATTCAAAGAGAGTAAGCATACTATAGAAGCAGTTTTGCCAACATTACCAATGCTGTACCTTCCTTTTAATTGTAATGTTAACAAATTAGTCCGTATCTTGTGGTACATGTAGCTTGCCTAGATCTTAACAATTCACAAAGAAAAGCCATTAAAGAGACAATATCATCACGATCAACAGGGCATGGAATCGGAGTGCTAGTTTTAGATTAACTCAGTGAATAATAACATCCCACATGATAAGGTCATATTACCGTTGCTGCTGCATAAATGAGCCAGTAATTTTCAGTCACTGTGTTCATCTTAAACTAGAACACCGATTCCATGCCCTGTTGAAAGTCTGCTCTGATCGTGACGATACTACCCCTTTAAAATGGTCTGTTACAAATCAAGGAAATAAATTGTACCTATACTGAAACTATGATTACAAAATTTATTTTTAATATGTCAGTACAAATAGTGGTTGAATTGTTAATGATTATGGTGTAACATGAATTGGTGTTGAATACTCCTATGTGGACCTGAGAATGCAATGCAAGGTTTTCACAAATTAGAAAAATCTCAGTTTTTCTCAAAAAGGAACCATTTTTGGTTTGAAGAATGTGTTTTTCTTCACGACACGAGAACAAAAGAATGTCCACATAGGGTAGGTGGGTAACACAAATGTGTGTGTGTGTGTGTGTGTGTGTGTGTGAACGTACACACCATTCGTTGTGGGGTCCAAAACACAATAGAACAATTGGACCCCACAAGGTAACTATAGAAAATCTTGTACCCCACAGGAGAATTATATAGAAAAGGGATAATAGAACGAACAAAGGAATACCCCACAAATCAATGTGCGTGAGGGTGTGTGTGTGTGTGTGTGTGTGTGGACAGGCGTAGCATTCACTCTGTGGACCTGAGAACAAAAGATGTCCACAGAACGCCGGATATTTTAACCTTCTGTGGACTTACACACGTCCACAGAAGGATTTTTGACTTTGGAAAGTACGAATATCTCTGAAATTAGTGATTTGTCTAGGCAGGTTCTTTGACTTAAATTGAAGGATATTATTAAAAGGGAAAAATAGAACGAAAACCGCTCTCAAAACACTCTTCTGTGTGAAATGGGAACGATTTTAAGAATTGCTATCCGTAAGTATAGGAGAACAAAGGAATGTCCACAGAGTGAACGGTGCGCTAAGCTGTGTGTGTGTGTGTGTGTGTGTGTGTGTGTGTGTACGTGTTAATCACGTCAAGTGAGGTCTTCCATGTAAATTCATACTAGCCAACCGAGCACGCGATGCAAAACGAGGGCGTCCTCGATTTGAAATAACGTCCAAAATTGGCAACTCTGAGCATATTTATGACGGCCAGTGAAATATCTCACGTTTTGAAAGCCGTCCTCGGTCTTATGAGAAAAACCCACGAGTGTGGCGTAACACATTCGTCCGGGACTTTCTGGAATCGCCTGGAAATGTACCAGCGCCCTCTCTAGTTACAATACTTTTGACATGTGGAGACGCGTTTGCTGTTGTTGTCATCAGCATAGATGCTTTTTGGTATACTCAAAGATGGCGTCCTTTCCACCAGTGCGTGCCTGCTAGTGCTAGAGAGAAGACGGTATTTTCAGCCGCTCACAAGATACAGGTAAGCCAAGTCAAGTGTACTATTACTAACGATTTAAGTACTAAAATGTGTCTATAGAAAATTACTGGCAATTTTAAAAGTATGCTCTCAGTCTCAGATGCATTTGTTATTTAGGCTAAGTTCAATGCAACGTTTGTCGTAGGCTGCCTGTAGTGTAATCATTTAATATAATGACATTAACATGTAATATAATAATTTGCGATCACAGCCTCTTGGGTTTAATATTATGAAATGCCACATAGCTGACTTATTATAACTCTTTTATAATCATTATATTTTAAGTTTATTGAACAATACATTATTTATTATAACACAGTATAGAGCTGTCATTTTAACACCAAACTAGGTCCTATTTATATGGAAACAGGTCAACTCGTACTCCAACCAACTCGTACTCCAACCAACTCGTGCTCATTTTGGTCAACTCGTACTCGTGCCAACTGTACTCCAACCAACTCGTACTTCAACCAACTCGTACTCCGACAAACTCGTGCTCCAACCAACTCGTGCACGAGTTGGTTTGGGGTCTGATTGATTAATCTGAGGATGGTTGAATGTTGGTTGGAGTCTGAGTTGGTTGGGGCTAATGAGTTGACTCGAATTCTATTTATATAGTATTAGTAATTGATGGTTGAAGGCATTGGATGAATTTCCGTGTGGATGATAGTAAAACTATACTACTTTTACTAGTATAACTATAGTAGTAAACTTGCGGGTACAACCATGTGTAACTAGTAATCTCTTTGGGAGGAGTGTTGGCTTTGAAAAAGAGCCCTTGGTGGTCTAGACATTTTGAGCAGAGTACACTGTTCAAAGCGGCGACCACCAACGTGCTCTTTTCAGAGCCAACACTGCATACATGCACAAAGACACATGTATACCACAGTTGACCTGATTTTTGGCAGATTATACGGTAACCAAACTCTCAATAATAAATCACCATCAGCCATTGAGACCAATAAACCATACCAAGCCTCCATCATCCATTAATTGGGATTTTCAGCAGTTATTTTTAAACACAGACTTTCCATAGTAACCTACCAGCCACTGAGTCTGGAACAAAGTAATATGCCCTGCAATATGTCAATCACAAACCACTTAAACCAACGGACATATGAGGCATTATGTTACTATGCAATATAGCTATGACGAGCCACTGCCTACCATAGCAATGGCTTGTAGTGGCGTGAATGGCTTGCTTGAAAAATTTCACTGATTGTGGGAGGTTGGTCTGTATTAACCCTCCTGCAATCACTGAAATCTTTAAGCAAGCCATGCAGGCCACTACAAGCCATTGCTATGGTAGCAGTGCTCCATATGCTGCATAGTAACATAATGCTTCATATGTCTGTTGGTTTTAGTGCTGTGATAGACATATGTGCAGGGCATAATACTGTTCCAGACTCAGTGGCTGGTGGAACTATGGAGAGTCTGTGTTTACTAAATAATCACTGAAAATCCCAATGAAACTTTGTATGGTTTATTGTTCTCAATGGCTGATGGTGAATTATTAATGAGAGTTTGGTTTAACCTGCTAACAATAAAGGTCAACTGTGGTATACATGTGTCTTTGTATGTACAATGGAGATTACTTCAAAGGGGCAGTGTGGCTTTATATGCACAAACAATGTGTGTACAACACATTGGACATTTTGTGGTTTACAGTGGCCTCTATGTGTGGGAGGGCTAATTCAGGTTTGTGATTTATATTATTTTCCCCAGTGAGTCAATGCGTATGCTATAAGTATCTTGAGCAACATGGAAAGGGTGGGTCACCAAAAGAAGTTGCCCTGTAAAGTAAGTACCTTACACACACATTAACCCTTCTATACATGCAGTCTCCAAAATGCTGCAACAAAAAAACTGCTGAGTACACAATGCTTTTTGTGTGCATGCCTCAAAATATTGCATACTGTACACAAGAATGGTACATGGAGTAGTATGTTAGATGGGGGTTCTAAGACAACTACTAAAAAATGATTTGTAAAAATCATTTTTAGTAGTCCTAGAACCATCTAACATACTACTCCATGTATTTGTGAGTATGCAATATTTTGAGGCATGCACAAAAAGCATTGTGTACTCAGCAGTTTTTTTTGTTGCAGCTGAGACTGCATGTATAGAAGGGTTAATGTGTGTGTGTACTTACTTTACAGGGCAACTTCTTTGGTGACGCACCTCAGCTCCATGTTGCTCAAGATACTTATAGCATACGATTGACTCACTGGGGAAAAATAATATAAATCACAAACCTGGAATTAGCCCTCCCACACATAGAGGCCACTGTAAACAAATGTCCAATGTGTTGTACACACATTGTTTGTGCATATAAGCCACACTGCCCCTTTGAAGTAATCTCCATTGTACATACAAAGACACATGTATACCACAGTTGACCTTTATTGTTAGCAGGTTAAACCAAACTCTCATTAATAATTCACCATCAGCCGTGAGAACAATAAACCATACAAAGCCCCCATTGGGATTTTCAGTAGTTATTTGGTAAACACAGACTCTCCATAGTAACCTACCACCAGCCACTGAGTCTGGAACAAAGTATTATGCCCTGCAATATGTCAATCACAAAGCACTAAAACCAACAGACATATGAAGCATTATGTTACTATGCAGTATAGCTATGAGAAGCCACTGCTACCATAGCAATGGCTTGTAGTGGCCTGCATGGCTTGCTTAAAAGATTTCAGTGATTGCAGGAGGGTTAATACAGACTAATTCAGGTTTGTGATTTATATTATTTTTCCCCAGTGAGTCAATGCGTATGCTATAAGTATCTTGAGCAACATGGAACGCAGGGGTCGTCACCAAAAGAAGTTGCCCTGTAAAGTAAGTACCTTACACACAAATTAACCCTTCTATACATGCAGTCTCCAAAATGCTGCAACAAAAAAACTGCTGAGTACACAATGCTTTTTGTGTGCATGCCTCAAAATATTGCATACTGTACACAAGAATGGTACATGGAGTAGTATGTTAGATGGGGTTCTAGGACAACTACTAAAAATGATTTTACAAATCATTTTTAGTAGTTGTCTTAGAACCCCATCTAACATACTACTCATGGATACCCCAAAATGCCCCTGGGTATGGGACAAAAACCAAACTGTTCTGATCCTCACACAGTGCGTGTATATCGCAATTTACTGCACTGGTTTATTTCAAGTTAGCCTTGCAATGAAACAAAGCAGGTGGCTGCTTCAGTTTACCTCATCTCTCTGAAGAGCCTTGGGCTATGCCATTAATCATTAGATAAGAAAGTCGTGCCACAATATGTCCCAGTTGAGACATTTTGAAGTATGGGTCCACTTTGTGAAGAACTACACTGATAATAGGAGGGTTAATGGGGTTTGGCGTAGCTCCCCCCCTTCCCTTTCACTGCAGCCTTTCCCAGATCGAAAACAGCGTGTATCCACTGCTGATAAATATGTCTGTTTTATTTCATTGTAGCTGGTCCACCCATCATCGCCACAGTGCAGGGATGACGGTGGCCAACCAACCCTTTCCAGTGTTACCCCTGAAGCCTCGGGATGTCATAGCAGCCCGACTAACTTGAGCCACACAGCTCACCTGGCGATTTTGAACCCGATGAGAACTGCGGCGTGACAGTCATGCAGACCAGTAATATGGGTGGTCAAAGGAAATGGGACAAAAAACACTTTTGTTTTTACTGTGACGAACCTCAGGCTAAGTTGCCCCGTCATCTTCGGTCTTGCCATAAGGAAGAAAGAGAAGTTGTAGATATTACCTCTGAGACCGACCGTAGTGCCCGTAACAATCTTCTGTTGAAAATACGTAATGTTGGTAATCACAGACACAATTGCAAAGTACTTAGAGAGGGTGAGGTGTCCTCATTGTGGCATATAGGCCCAATCATAAGGCAGATCCCCATGACTATGGACCGTGCATATATTGTTTTGGTTATTATGTGCGGCGATCTTTGGAGACACCGGTGCCCAATTAAGCCTGTGCTCAATGCACATACTGATGGAGGGTGTAGGCGTGGACGAGTGGTTCACAAGAGTGATTTGTTGAAACCTCCTCCTGTTGGTGTATCTTTCAAGTTGAACAAAGTTTTAAGTCCCATGAAGAGAGATGATATATCTATCATAGTCAAAACCGATTCACTGATTATCGAAGTAGCCAAACGTGAATACCTGAAGCTCGGCCACGGCGTAGCTCAACATGGCTATATCCGAAACAAGCTACGCAATTGGGTGCGCCTCGTCATCCAACTGCGAAAAAAACACCAACCTACCAAATGCATCACTTGAAGTATTCATCCATCCCCACCACCTCAATGATATATTCAAGGCTGTTCAGGATATCGCAGGCTTCAGTGAAGTAAAGCAGTTGTATAATGTTCCATCTCTAGCACTGAAGATTGGGCATTCCATCAAGAAATGTGCAGTCATTCTCAAAGGAAATGCTCTGGAGTCGGTGAAAGGCACAAAGCACAAACATCCGACCAGTTCCTGCAATTGTGTGAAATGAAATGGAGAGAACATGTGTCCACCATGCACACAGAACGCTGTACCAAGGAAAGCGTAATAACCCCACCATTCTCCCAACAAATGCTGATGTGGTTAAAATGTCATCGTTTCTCAATGACACTGGTGACAGGCAATTGCGACTCCTTCAAGCTGCCCGGGGGAAACAAGTCATCGCACCCTGGAAGATATTGAATGAGGGTCACACTGTGCAGCCTCATTATGTTCAATCGGAGGCAGTGCAGGGTGAAGTTTCCAAGATGAAAGTTGAAGATTTCAACAAGCACAGTACATCTGTTGTCAATAGGGAGTGCGTGCTCACTGATCTCGAAAGGCACCTCTGCAAAATGTTCAAAGTCGTTGAAATAGTTGGTAAGAGGGGCAGAACTGTGCCGGTCCTTCTCAGCAACGAGGCCATGACGTGGTTGAATGCTTTGGTTGCAAAGAGAATTCAAGCTGGAGTTGCACAGGATAACGATGTACTTGTTTGCACGGTCTTGTTATGGAGGCATGAGCCATATTCGAGGAAGTGACTGTCTCAGAGCGTATGCAAGCGATGCAGGCCTCGACAATGCCGACAGCATCCGCTCTACCAAACTTCGAAAACATGTGGCGACTGCCTCACAGATTCTTGCCTTGAAGGACCATCAGCTGGAAACCCTGGCAGACTTCATGGGTCACGATTTGCGAGTCCATCGTGAATACTACCAGATGCCAGATACCGTCCAGAGGGTTACTCAACTGTCACGACTTTTCCTCAGCTTGGAGAGGGCAACTTGAGTCCCAGCATGGCAAATCACTGCAAGAGTTACATGTCACTGGAGGTACGTGACAGCCACTGTGAAAACTAATATCTCCTCTGTGTGTACCTCACTTTTTTGTTCGCTCCCAATTACCTACATCTAGGTGACCGACATTTTCTCATCCCTCTCGCCCCTCCCTCCACCGTGGCTAGCACATTCTTACGCGAGCAGAAATACTTTAATAATTTCTTTGTTGTTCTTTATTTATTTGCAGAGGGCTTCACCACTGATGACGGCAGCAGTGATTCTTCTGACTACTGTGACTCGGTGATGATTCTAGTGATAACAGTAAGTTTTGGCTGTGTTTATATTTTTGTTTCCATCTGTTTTTCAGTCCATCTATTTTCCTCTATCTTTCTTTCTATTTCTCTTTCTCTATTAACCCTCCTATAGGTTTAACACTCAAAGACACTCAAAATGTTTATGTCTGTCTTAACCCATTGACTTTGTGCAGTGCACTCAAATACACTCAAAATTTGTATGTAACTCACAACCCATTGACTTTGTGCAGTGCACTCAAATACACTCAAAATTTGTATGTAACTCCCAACCCATTGACTTTGTGCAGTGCACTCAAATAAATGCAAGGACATGTGGCTGGGAGGTAAAACTAAACCACTCAACAGTACATACACAGCTCTGTGTGACTCTGTGGTTTGACCTACTAATTGGCAATGCACCCAAAAATACTCAAGTGACTGTCTGTGAGTGCCGTGCTGACTGGGCCAAATTTCAGCCTGGGCATGGGAGGGTTAATGGAGTGTCGTGGCCGAGCGGTCTAGCTTACGGACTCAAGTTCTGGTGTTAGCAGCAGAATGTGGGTTCGAATCGGCCCGTGACACTTGTGTCATGAGCAAGACATAACCATAATTGCTCTCTCCACCCAGGGGTTAAATGGGTACCTGTGAGGCAGAGTTGGGTGATTAGCCCTATGCGCTGTAATGGCAGCAATTGAGCTGTATACTCCCCAGGGAGCTGAGATGGTTTCAGGAATGATTTATGAGCCTGATGAGCAGGGGTAATAATAGGCGCCTTGAGCACCACTCAGTTGGTGGATACGTGCGCTATATAAGTCCACACATTATTATTATTATTATATTCTCTTTCTCTCTGTCTCTAGCTGGCTGCACCGAGAGTGAATGATTTCCTATGTCTAAATTGTCTTTTAATTACTTTGTGTTATAGGAACTTGTGAAGCCAGTGTCCCATCCACTAGTCGGGCCTCCCGTTATCTCGAAGAGGGCAGCATCGTCCATGGACTGTAGAAGAGAAGAGAGACGTCATGGAGGGACTACAGAGATTTTTCTGATGAAGAAACTACCCGGCAAGCGTGACATTGAAACGGCCTGTCCTGTGGCACTCGCGACTCGAGCGATGGCGGAACATTAAAGACTTTGCAAAAAACAATGAAGCTCTATCAAAGTTGAAAGTTAGAGTGAACTGAAAAGGTATTGTATGCCTTGTGAACAGACAATAAAAAACAAGTTAAGCCAAAAGACAAATGTACCTCCAAATTGCCCGAGCAGATTTATCATTCCTGTGTTCATTGACTAATTATGCTGACTATTTATGCTGACTAATTATGCGGAAGATGCTTACAGATAGTTAATATCTCCCAAGCACTAAGAAAACATTATGGCATATGCCTAAAGTGCAGGTAATCATCACAGACAGTGATTGTGTATGTAGTCCTCAATTTGATAGATACTACCCAAATTGTACCACTGTCCTCCGTTTGATAGAATACCAAGTATCGTCTCAGTTTGCTGTGGTCTACATGTATGGGTGTGTGTGTGTGTGCGTGTGTGTGTGCGTGTGTGAGCGCATTCAAACCGGGGACATATAAGAAAAGGGACAATAGTCCCCGGTTGCTATCACAATGGAGAACAATATGTCCCCGCTTTTTTGGATAAAGGAATTTGACAAAGGATGTCCCTGATTGCAGGCGTTTACACACACGTGTGTGTGTGTGTGTGTTGTAAGAATGTTGCCCAAAAATTAATAAATTTTTCAGACATGAACTACATAAGGCCAAACAAAAAAGTCAGTGGTTTCTGGTAATAGGTCGGCTTCAAAATCGGTGCAGTGACGTTTTTTTTTTGTTTTTTTGTTTTTTTTGGTGATACATGCATACGTGTTTTTTGGAACCAGACCAAATTTCCCATACAATGTAATGGTGGCTAAGAGGCCTCATAAATTGGGCAAGCGTTCATGCACTACATGAAACAGTCGTTTAAAACACAACTGCAGAATCCCAATCATTCCACAAATTTCGGCTGAAATTGGAAATCGTTTCATAGCCAAAAAAAAAAGGAAAACTAAAATGCTGATGCATGGTTCTGAAGCGACACACGAAGAGACCAGAAACTGCAGACTTTTTTGGGGGGGCCTAAGAGAACAAATACAACTCAACCAAATAGGTTTTAATTAACCCTGACTCCCTAGGCCCATTTGCTTACACATAACCTGAATCCTTCCTAACTCCCTAGGCCCATTTGCTTACACATAACCTGAATCCTTCCTAACTCCCTAGGCCCAATTGCTTACACATAACCTGAATCCTTCCTAACTCCCTAGGCCCATTTGCTTACACATAACCTGAATCCTTCCTAACTCCCTAGGCCCGTTTGCTTACACATAACCTGAATCCTTCCTAACTCCCTAGGCCCATTTGCTTAAACATAACCTGAATCCTCCTTAACTCCCTAGGCCCATTTGCTTACACATAACCTGAATCCTTCCTAACTCCCTAGGCCCATTTGCTTGCACATAACCTGAATCCTTCCTAATTCCCTAGGCCCATTTGCTTACACATAACCTGAATCCTCCAAAATTCTTCAGTAGTAAAGCAAGCACATGACATGTATGCACACATGTTTCTAATCTGTGATACATGTACATGGCCAGGGACCCTCCCTGCATGCACAGAGCAATAAACAGTGTCCACTGACCCAAGCACTAACCTTGCAATCACTACAACAAACATGGATGTACATGTACCGTGGAAAGGCAAGTATGCCTAATAACCTCAATCCTTCAAAATCCTTCACTTTAGTAAAGAGGATTTTGGAGGATTTGGGAAGGTTAGGGTTAATGAATAATTAATTTTCAGTTTTCCGTTTGACTACGACTCCTGTGACTGTAAATCATACTGGATATTTATTATGTACTGTGGATGTTGCAAATCGTCGTAGGATTTTTAGAAGTTGTATAATATGTGAATACGATAAAAGTATGTGATTTGTCCATGAAGCACAAACATGCAAAGTCCGTTCTTCTTTTTTGTTTTGGAGAAAAACACAATAGAAATATTGAACAAATGTTGTGAAAAATAAGGTTTCCAATAAATCATTATTCATACATGTAGTTTTACATATCGTTGTGTGCCCGGAAGAAGGACATTACGAAAGTGTGACCGGCAAAAGGTCGTAAGCAAAATTGTGTTTCAAGAAAACTGAGTGTGAAAGTTTGGTCGTTTTTTCTGCCATTTATAAGTCATTGTAGGAAAGTTAAAATCCGCATGGGAATGGAAAAACATGTCTTGGGAGTAATTCTAGCAACTAATATATAACAGTTATGCCCTACTTTTTTTTTGGTAGAGACCATATTTTATTATACGACCTTCTGCTGGGACAAAAAGTTGTGTGTTTGGAAGAAGGTTGTAGAACCTTCCTCCGGGCACACAACGATATATGGAGAAAAAAATAATATTGTGATAACCTGTCAATTGATATATGATTTTGTATCCAAAATTTCACCAAAAACATTGCATTACAGGTATGCAACTTTTCAGCTGATCAGCTGATTTCCTCTTTTTTTTCTTTAATCCTCCTACTTCTGGTGCCTTTTTCAGACAAGTTGATGCACCATTTGAAACCATTCGTTTTGTGAAACACACCAAGGTGTATTGTATCCACCATTCAAAACCATTTGAATGATTTATAAGCCACTGTGTAGTACATTCACCATTTGAAACCATTCGGCTATGGAAACACATCAAGGTGTAGTGTATCCACCATTCAAAACCGTTTGAATGATTTATAAGCCACTGTGTACATTCACCATTTGAAACCATTCGGCTATGGAAACACACCAAGGTGTAGTGTATCCACCATTCAAAAACCATTTGAATGATTTATAAGCCACTGTGTAGTACATTCACCATTTGAAACCATTCGGCTATGGAAACACACCAAGGAGTAGTGTATCCACCATTCAATAACCATTTGAATGGATTTGAATGGTAGTAAAGCTTGCTACCAACACTTTTCAAATGGTATCACCATGTGTGTACAAAACCAATGGCCATTTTGGTAAGTGGAAATTTTGAATGGTTTCAAATGGTCAAACAGTAGGAGGGTTAATTAATAATAGTGCTATAGAAAACTGAAAAACACTGTACAAAGTTTTGTGTGCTCGGCCATTTCCTCATTTTTTTTTTGCAATTACAAAAGTTGCATGTCTGGCTTTAACACGTTTATGCTGCAAGCACTCGATGTGTTCTACTGTAAGTCCATATATGGACAATGTACTAGTCATAGGTGTCTCTGGGCGTGTTGAAGGGTTGAAAATGACCCCCCCCCCCCCACCACCTCCTTCCCTGTCCCCTCATCCTCCCCATCCTCCTCATCCTCCCCATCCTCCTCATCCCTGGATCTTAGATTCATTGATCTTGAAGATAATTGCTGAGCTGGGCTGTATTTCATAGAGTTGTTAATCACACAGAAAAGTTATATTCAGCAAAAACAGGTTACCAGCCAAATTGTCATGTGACATACAGGATGTGATTTGTCCGGAATTTTGACAAATCCCAATGTTGTGATCCTCCAGATTTTAAAGATTTAAAACTCTTTCTGGACGGCAAGCCTTTTAAAAAGGCGCGTGCCCGCGTCGCGTTTTGACAACGAGCGTTTTAAAAGGCTTGAATGTCATCACCTGATAACGGGTCTTGTTTAGACTTGTTTTGACAACCGAGCGCACAGTTGACCAATACGAATCATAACCTTTATTTTGATACCTTACTCTCTTCAATAGTCCAAAGATAAACAAATTATTAATAATTTCCACAGTTGACCTCGATTGTTTACAGTATCAAATTACAAATAATGAAAACAAATAATTCCGGAGAGAATAAAGGTAAGGAAAGCAAAGCAAAGCAAACGCACAGAACTATAGATTTCAACCCAGCACTGTTCACAACAGTGGCCCCCAATACCCCTAGAAAAATTTACGTGGATTTTTCAAAACTGCCCAATCACACCCTTGAATATATATTGCTCCAGATAGGTTCACAGCTAAGGTCAAAAAAATGAAGTCTCTGGTTTCTGGTCATTGGTTGGCTTCAAAATCAGTGCGGTGACTTTTTTGGTTGAGCCAATCAGTGAAATACGTGATACATATATACACTGTTGGAACCAGAACAAATATTTTCCCATACACAAAGTATGGTGGCGAAGAGATAGGCCTCACAAATCAGGCAAACGTTCATACCCCTATCTGAAAAAGTTATTTAAAACACAGCATGGCAGAATTCCAATCGATCCAGCAATTTTTGCTGCAATCGGACATCGTTTCATAGGGAAAAAAAAACAAAAAACTGCTGACGTGCAGATCTGAGACACCAGAAACTGGAGACTTTTTCTTTTTGGCCAAAATTTTGCTAAGCAAATAAATTTACTAAGCAATATTTTTCTGCTTAGCAGCCAATGTGAATACAGTGAATAAATACAGCGGAACGGTGATACAGTGTTATAAAGTAAAATATAATAGTTGTAAGGTTCATTCTTTATATGTTTTTTTCATTATCAAGGCGGCCAGTATGTCAGGTCTCCCAGTGGCTAATCTACCAAATATTTTTTTTTTTTTAAATGTGACTGGCTCTGGCAAAACCCTAAACTTGGACCCAAGCAGCGGCGTAGCCAGGCCTTTTTCAGTGGGGGAGGGCACAGGGGGGGGGGGCATTGCTTTTCAGTGGGGGGGGCCCAGGGTATGAGTTTTTCCCCTTTTTTTTTTTTTTTTTTTGGGGGCACTATGAGGATTTTTCGTGGGGGCACTGGAAATTGTGTGGGGGCATGCCCCAGGCGTGGCTACGCCGCTGGACCCAAGTTTCGAAAGTGAGATTTTGGTATAGTTTGATTTTCTAGATTTTCCTCTTTCATTTAAAACCAGATTTGTAGAAATTAGTAAAAACAAAAATATATACAAATCTGGTATCAAATGAAAGAGGAAAATCTATAGAATCAAACTATACAAAAATCTCACTTCTACCCAATTTTAGTGAGATTTTGGTATAGTTTGATTTTCTAGATTTTCCTCTTTCATTTGATACCAGATTTGTAGAAATCGGGGGAAAAAATCTGGAGATTACAACCCAACGTTTCGATCAGTATGCTCTGATCGTCTTCAGGAGAATGCCGGTCCCTGGGAAATGCTGCTGCTTAAGTAGACTGCTGGAGGATCACGCGATGACTGGATGCTGGAGCAAAATATATATTATTATAGGTTTACCAAATGCCAAAATGTAGGCTTTTATAGGTTATTTCCCGTGATTATGCAGTGTTAAGTAACAAGTATTTGGTAAATTACCTACCTTCTGAGTACTTTTTGCAACAAAGTGCATTACCCCATACCCTGTCTGGCAGAAACTCTAAGAGCGGTACACATGTTACAGTTTGGCTACTGTTTTGGCTTCATCTCTTTATACTTAGGAAGTAATGTTTCTTTCAAAGCCACGAGGATTTTATGAGGAAGTTGAAAATGTGTTGCAGGAGATTAAAAATATAGGTTTTTTGGGGGAAATAAAGGTTTTTATAGGTTTTGCTGGGAGGCTTGCTTTCCTTCGATGGAAGACGAGGTAGATGTGTGCAATAAAAATTCTGACAAACCGTTTATTAATTGACAACAAGGATTGCATAAACAGCAAACATTTATTTGCCTACATTAGATAATACAATATATTAACAGAATACATGACATATGTTTAAAAACATTTTCTATAATTTGATAATTTTCTACTGAATCCGGCAAACGATCATACCCCTATGTGAGAAAGTCATTTAAAACACAGCACGGCAAGATTCCAATTGATCCAGCAATTTTGGCTTCAATTGGACATCGTTTTAT
>CM055817.1:58760406-58795019 GCA_029582265.1 Zoroaster sp. YZ-2022
ACTTTTTAAATTCTGAAATTATAATTGTTTTATTTTAATTGTATTAATTGTAACACATTGTAAAAAGTGCACATAATTCAGCCTTTGGCTGCCATGTGTTGAGTGTAATAAACCATCAATGAATGAATGAATGAATAGAATGTAATCATGCAAAGTTTCAAATCTTCCAAATGTTATTTGTAATACTTAAAGCTGCATGCTGTACAGTGGAATTGCACACATGTGCATGTACATTAACTACAGAGTGTAGAGTGGTGGCGCTCTTCATTAGAAGCCACCAAAATTGCTATGGTACACAAGGGTTATCTGCACCAGTATTTACCTGGTATGGAAGGTCACACTGTGAAAAATGGGCTGGTACTGAAAGGTTAATATGTAGTTGTATCCTAAGTTCACTAAAACAAAGTTTAATATTTAAAAAAATCATATCTCATGAGCAAAAGATATTTTCACAGTCGTTGCGTCATCTTAAAGATCTTGAATTATGTGACATTTCGTTCACAGACGTGACCCAATCTGAATTCTCCTTCCGGTCGAAACCGGAAGTTGACTATTTAAAAAAAAATCATATCTCATGAGCAAAATATATTTTCACAATCGTTGCGTTATCTTAAAGATCGTGAATTATGTGACATTTCGTTCACAGACGTGACCCAATCTGAATTCTCCTTCCGGTCGAAACCGGAAGTTGACTATTTAAAAAAAAATCATATCTCATGAGCAAAATATATTTTCCCAATCTTTGCACCATCTTAAAGATCTTGAACTATGTCACATTTCGTACACAGACATGTCCCTCTCCTAGAAACAATATTCTGAAGTATTATTCCTTATACATGCAATACCGGTACATTATGTACACAATCCATTTCGAGGACACGGTATTTTCCACACATGCAATTTGTGTACACATACAACATAAGGCATAATCTCAAATCAAGTCGCATGCCGAACCCCACCGTATAGGCTCTTGTCAAAGCGCACGCGGAACCACAGATGCGAGTTTTGTCATGAAACTTTTCTGAATAGAAAACCATATTTCCAAAATTCACTCTAACTTATAACTTATAACTTATAATATTTAATGTCACAATGAAGATATCGATTTACATCATGCAAATAAAGGTTTAATATTTTTAAATATCATATCTCATGAACCACATCAGATAAATTAAAAGTCTTTGCATCAGCGTTACAGACCTTGAATTATGTGACATTTCGTACACAGACCTTTTTCTGGTTATAATCGGAAGTTCAACAGAAAAAATATTCTGCAGCACTATTATACAGTCTGCAGCCAATGTGATAGGGAAAGTGAATATCAGACTTCTGTAAATAAAGTGACCAGTCACTTCTTATCTTTAAACATGTTTGACGTCATCACAGAGCAGTGCGCCCCCCTTTCGAGTATTTAAAATGGAATATTGTCATATTTCAGAAATTATCGAACAGAATTTCATCACATTGAGTATGATGATATACTACTCAAAACAATTTAGGGAACACCGGAATAATCTCAGTTAAAGCAAGATCATTTATTTCAGATAAACACAATGTTTCACAGAATTGATGAGAAACAACTGCACAATGAAACAGATGATAAAGGATTTCATGTAGTGATTACACATTTCATGACATGACTACTGAAAAAGAGAGGGGGTTGCAAATGAAAGTCCCGGTTCATGGAACATTTCAAACCTATTTGATGTTAAAAATCCGGTGTTCCCTAAAAAAATGTTGAGTAGTATAAAATACACCCAATGTATTACTTCTGTGTGAAGTATAAATTTAGTCACGTGACTGAACCGGAAGTTAATGTACTCATTTTAATTATATATTATGAAAACTCATATATCCTGAAATAACTCTTGTCTTTTAACAACTTTAGGTGATGTCATCATCACATATGATGCATAGTCGAACACCTCTAGCTGTTGTTATTAACACCTTGACTTTGTTTTCTACAAACTTAATACTTTTTTTTTTTTTTTTCTGCGCTATATATAGTCTATTTGTTTGTACTATGTTTAGAAGAATGACGTCAACTTCATTATTTACCGACGGTTAAGAATGGCGGCCGTTTAAACTATGGAAGGTGCCCAAATTCAAAATGGTATTTTTTTCTTGAAGGAGACAGCTTTGGTTTTCATATAAACATATGTTTGTTTTCTGCAGGCTAATATGTACAGTATGTCCCCAAAAAAGTGTCACTCTAACTATTTCTGAAAATATAACAAAACCCCGAAATACATTTTGGAACTTTTTCAGTTGCACAGATACTCCTAATCCTTGGCCTAAACACCTGTGAGAAATTACATAAAACTCACGGGTATTTAGGCTCAAGGATGGAATATCTGTGCAGTGGATAAAGTTCCAAAATGTATTTCCTGGGGACACAATATATTTTCAGAAATATAAATGACACTATAATCTAACAATTTGATGTTTTACACTGAGAATGCTGTCAACTTGACATTACTTACCGAGGTTATGTGTCATGCCGACCTTTAAGCTACTGTTACGAATCTTACCCTTTGATTTTGATAAATATTAGCACCCTCTATTTCCTTCTTCCACTTCCAATATTTTGCTGACGATGCAATTTCAAGCAGTGTAAGTCCCAGGGTTTGTTTGGTGGTGTGAAATGGCATAGGATATGTACTGGTCCTTGACCGGGCGGGTGCCTAGCCATAAGGCGAAAGGAGGCATTTCCATCATCGGTCCCTACCCTGGTACTGTAATGCCTCTACCTATGCAACTGTCTAGTCCCTACCTCCAAGTGGAGCACCCTGGATAACTGCTCACCAAAGAGCAGGCTGAGTGGGAGAGACGACTGGGTTCCATGCCCCAGAATAAAATTAGGCTGGCGCAACAGGGTTGTCCGTAACCCTTGGCGGATGAGAGTCTATACATGTCTCCAACGGCAAAGGGCGGACGAATGTATTTCCCAACGGCCATGGGACAACTGCTGGTAGGGCTGCGACCGCCAGTAGTATTCAGCAATTGAAAGACATTATGATGATGGCGACAACTAAAAACACCAGGGTTAAAGGTCCTGCCAATCTACCTGCTGGTGAAGCCTTTTCACTCGATAGTGAAAGCTATGACGTTGGTACCTCAAATCCATCTGGAAGGGTAGCGACTGATCGTGGAAGCAGTAGGGGGCCGACTTTTAAAATGTAAAAATTCAATAAATGTAACTACATTGAATACAAGGACATTGAGAAATCCACACAAACAAATAGAATTGTGTGCATTAGCCAAAGAATACAATATTGAAGTAATAGGCATTCAAGAGCACAGGATAGTACACAGTGACAAAAGTCAACTCCAGTACGAAAATCTTCCTGAAGGATACCAACTGGTAACTACATCTGCGTCTAGAAACAACATGGGAGCAGCAATAGGAGTGAGTGGGAGTACTGCTGAGCTCCTTTGCCAGGAAAACTGTGCTATCTATCAGTTATATTACTTCAAGAATCCTTCAGGTTACCTTCAGTGGAAATCCCAAGACTACCATTATTGTTACTTATTCACCAACCAATGTCTCTGATCAAGATGAAGTCAAAGAGCACTTTAAACAACTGAATTCTGCAACAAAATCTGTCCCTGCCCACAATGTTCTGATTGTCGTTGGGGATTTTAATGCTCGGATTGGACTAGATAATGCAAAATTCGCATACCATCAAAGTACAAATAGAAATGGTGACTTTCTGCTCGATTTTGCACAGGAGAACAACCTTGTCATCACCAACACCACATTTCAGAAGAAGAGATCAAAACTATGGACCTGCATGCTGCCAAGTGGATTTAGAGCACAGCTTGATTATGTGTTAATAAGAAAGAAATGGAGAAATAGTATCATCAACGCTGAAACCTACAACACCTTTGCAAGCATCGGTTCTGATCACAGGATAGTGACTGCTAACATACGACTCAGTCTAAGAGCCAATAATAAAGCACCTGTAATAAGAGTGAAATATGACTGGGGCAAGTTGGCAACTGATCCTGATCTTCAAGACAAATACACTTTAGAAATAAAGAATAGATATTCTGTATTATCTGAAGGTAACTGTGTTGACCAATCGCGAAATATGACCACCTAATCCATGCCAGTAAGGAGGCGGCAGACAAAGTGATGCGAAGCTACCGAAGAAACAAAGAAAAGCACTCTGCTATGATCAAAAGGTTGAGGAAGCAAGACAACACCTGAAAGAGGTCAACAAAAGACATGTCAGAGAGACACACAATGACACTCACTTTGAATTTGAGCAGAGTAAGGGGCAATCTGGATAAAGCATATGAAATGGCAAACAGTGAGTATATAGAAAAAATCTGAAGGAATATGAGGGCAAATCTGGACCGCAGACATAATTTAGCTTGGGGTATCATCAATGATGTCAGTGGCAGAAAAAAGACAAGAAGTGGAAGACTAAAGGGTAATACCAAATGTGACCAGCCAGACTAACTACGCTGCCAGGCCCCTGTATAATACACCTAATGTTTACCTTGTTTATTTTGTTTGTATATAAAAGCTTGGCACTTGTACTGCACAGTAGGCGAAGTAAGTTGAACAGCGCCGCCAGCGTTGATCACTTTGCGCCCGCTAGCGTTCTTTAACTGCATAATTTGCATAAGGCGGACGATTTAAATGCACCTCTTAACGGCTATAGGCACATGGGCGTGAACATTCCGGAGATTCCTGGACATTTTCCTTCAGAGTAAGCAAGTAGGGTATAGCGCATTTGACTTCTTGCCATCCTTGAAGCCACACCTTACTCCTTTAGAGAGTTTTGCAGTTTAATTATTGATATTACCGGGCTGCGTTTATTAGGCCCCTATCTTAGGCCCCTATCAGTCGGTAAGCCGTCAGTCTCCGTGAGGAACAGGTGAAGAAACTACAACTGCGCCGGTAAGTGTCTTTAACCTTAAAAATGATAAGATTTTATTTTAAGAATGATTGCTGAAGTGAAATTGGCTTTAGATTAGATTAACTGTTTTATTAAAGATACAGAATTTGTGAATAATATTTTGAATGGATAACTGAATTTCGATGGATTTAATATTTGTTTCCCTTTTATTTACAGAAAGCCATAATATATTATTAGTGACTGTCGTTTTGTAAAGTGTAAATACTGTAAATTTCATCCACCACGCCGAATAAATAACATAAGAAACATAATCTCTGACTCTTTTCGTTGTCACCATCCCGCGTAACCTTACCAACTCAGTTTACACAAAGAAGAGCGATTGAACAACTGGCATGATCACTTCAAAAGCTGCTTGGGAATCCGCCTAAAGTTTCAGAAGAAAATGAGGAGATCCCTGTGGTATTTGATAAACTACCTATAAGATCGGACGCATTTGACATGGAGGAATACCTTAAAGCAAAGAAGGCTATTAAAGAAGGCAAAAGCTATGGAGAAGATGGTATTCCACCTGAGGTCATCAAAAATATGCAATATGCAATATTGACCAAAATAATACTTGATTTTGTAATAATGCGCTACTTAACCGTCAGAAACCAAACCAGTGGTCCATCCTCAACCTCATCCCAGTACCCAAGAGTGGCGATCTCAGCCTCACAGCCAACTGAGAGGAATCAGCTTATGCTCAATTGTTTTGCTAAAACCTACAATAGGATGCTCTTGAATAGAGTTAGACCACACCTTAATGATAAGCTCAGACCAAATCAATGTGGCTTCAGGGAGAAGAGATCTACTACTGAACAGATCCTGGCACTGAGGGCAGATCATAGAGGCATTGAAGAAAATAACCTATCTGCAGTGGTAACTTTTATTGACTTCAAGAAAGCTTTTGACACCATCCACAGAGGCAAAATGATCAAAATATTGAAAGCTTATGGCATCCCAGACATCATAGTTAATGCTATTGAAGACACCTATCAGGGAACTAAAGCTAAAGTTACAACATCAAATGGTGACACAGATGAATTTGATATCCTTGCAGGAGTGCTTCAAGGTGACACTCTTGCACCTTATCTATTTATCATAGTCCTTGATTCTTGCCTCAGAGCCGCAATAGAGGGTAGAGAGGAGGAGTTGGGTTTCACCATAAAGCCCAGAAGAAGCAGACGAGTTGGTCCTCTAAATATAACTGACCTTGACTTTGCAGATGACATTGCGCTTATGTCTGACACTGCCGCACAAAGCACAGGAGCTGCTCAGAAATGTAGAGAATGCTGCACTTCGTGTGGGTCTACACATGAATGCAAAGTAAACGCAATTCATGGTGTATAATCAACCTACAGATGTACATATCCAAACCATAGATGGCAGCTTACTTGCAGAAGAGAAAGACTTCAAATATTTGGGGTCATGGGTTAGAAATTTTTGAGCAAGAATCAAAGTGAGAAAGCGCTTTGTCGTGGAAGGCATGTAATAAAGCTAACAAATATATGAAGTCAACCTTATCCAGGCATCTCAAAGTCAAACTATTCCAAAGCCACAGTAAGCGTCCTGCTCTATGGTTTTGTGAAACCTGGACCATAACAAAGAAAATTAGAAAAGCACTGGACGGTTTGCTACACTAGAATGCTAAGATCTGCACTAAATGTGAGCTGGAAGTCACATGACAAATAGAGAACTGTATGTATGACATTCTACAAGTCGCTACAAAGATCACAAAAGGAGACTTCAATTTGCTGGGCATTGTAAACGGGCCAAAAGGTGAGCAGTGTCAGATCTGGTCACATGGAGACCTACACAATGAAAGAGATCCAGAGGACGCCCCATTAAAACATGTGTGGATCTACTCCAAGAGGATACCGGATTTACACTGGGTGAAATTGAGTCCAGCATGCAAGACAGAAGTTTTTGGCGAGCCATCATCAATGCCCGACAGCAAGAGTCGACGGAGTGAGTGAGTGAGTGAGTTTGTTTCCCCGGACCCTCGATTGTCCGCTATGAATATGCAATCCATACAAGGACGCTACTTTTGCTCATGCCTATCCAGCGCTAACGCAATGCATAATGCAACACCAGCAAGAGCCTTGCCTGCGTGCCACACCCTCCCGCCACGTGGCTTGGGGCCGTCCTTTGGACTTAGTCTATTTTCAAATACTTTCCTCCAGGTCCACGGTTCGTGGGTGAGCCACGGCCAAACAGTCACCGTGACTGACCCGCTCAGTCATTAGCCGTGGCCCGTGTGTAGTGCTCCCCTAACCCAAGCACAGCCGCTGTTCCCCTCATGCAGTAATAGCTTAGCATCCAAGCAAATAAGCTTAACATGCCCAGTAAGCATTTTCCCTTGATCACGCCCTCCTTTCTAAGTTGTCGATCACTTCACTTTCGTCAAATACCTTACCTTATATGGAACAAGGACCCGTTGTATACCCTGATTTTGCACACGTTTCTACCCTTAGATGCAGAAGGCAAGCTTCTCATTGGTTAAGACGCTAAACTAGGCTTATGTTTTATTCATTCCTAGGCCCCAGATTTCTATATAATCCCCACGATTTCCTGATCTCAGAAATCCGGTTTCCGAATGATATCTGTGCGACTCAATCCGATCTATGACAGTGCGATATACCGAACTATTACGGTCCAGAGTCTCGTTCGTTGAACCAATGGTGCAGGGCGTCGATATGGCCATTGGTTCGCCTATAGCTAATGCAGTCTGATACGCAGACTGAAGCTAGCCGCGAATTGGGCCAGAAAAGCCATCCGCAATTGGCAGCCGCGAATTCGCGGTTGGGAATTCCCAACCAACTCAGTGGAGTTTTATGAGTACTGAATGTGGATATTTGAAAAACTGGCAAATGATCAGTGATGTCAGCAAACAAGATTCCACTTGAGATATTGCAATTAGTGTTATTCGAAATAATGTTATCAATAAGAGTAGCACTGTTTTTTGTGATTCGGGTGGGTTTGTTTATTAATGGGAGTTGGTAATTGCTGAGCAAACTATTTACAAAGTCCTGGGTGGCCTGATGCGATTCATATTGAAGGAGATCTATGTTGAAATCACCCATGAAAAACGTGAGCTTGTTTTCCTGATTGATTAAATGTAGAAGGTCATCAAAAGATTCAATAAAATCAATGGGGTGGACCGTAGGTGGCCTGTATAACACTCCTACAATGATAATTTTACCCCCTGGGGAAGATATTTCGATGAAAAGTGACTCACAGATATCGCTGTTTAAGGATAAATCATCCCTCTTTTTAAAAGAAAGGGAATTATGTACATACAAAGCAACTCCTCCACCTCTTTTGACTGCTCTATCTTTTACCAAGAAAGCTGTAACCTTTAAGTTCGTATGGTGAACTATCCTTATATAGCCAAGTTTCAGTAAAACCAAGGATAGAAAATTCAAAGTTCAAAAGAGCAAGATAGTCACCATTGGCATCAACATTTTTGTAGAAGCTTCTTGCATTCAAATGAAAGGTAGAGAAGTTGCTTTGGTTAATATCTTTGTTATACATTTCGTTAAACTGATCACAAAACAAGTAGTCAGAAGAGTAATTCTGTATGTTGGAGTAAAAGTTTGCATCAGGATCAATGTCCGAATTACCACCAAATTGGTTGTTAAAAATGAGGGGATTGAAACGCATATTTGACAGTCTCTGAGCATCGATTCTGTGATCACTTTTCAATTCAAGAAGGTCCAAGAGGAAATCTTGATCGTCACCCAAATGATTGAACGGCAGTGCGTGTTGAAAACACGGATTGTGTTGGTTACATAATTCACAAATACCAGCCATACACAGGAGGGGAATCAATTGAAAGTGCTAAACAACCCTCATCGCATGACAAGCTTTCTACAGCTGTAAGATTTACATTTAAAGTCAGTGGTAGTATACGTATCCATGACGATTGTAAACACAAAAACACTACAATGAGACATAAGGTACAATGAAACACAGATATACAAGTTAAATTTGACATGAAAAAGAGGCAATGTGATTGGAATGAATGCAATTCAAGAGAATCACAAGAGATTGTTATTAATTTACATCTGGGCCTAAATGTCCAAACTGTCCATAAAGACGATTAGTTCATGTAGACGACGGTTTAGCAGACGTGGTGTGCCTTTTTCCATCAATGAAGAGATCGCCGTTTCGGAATACGACCTTGTGCCCTGAATCATATGCCTTCTTCATGATGTCTCTCATAGATCTCTTTTTCGCAAGATCGGCGGCTGGCAAATCTTGCAGTGCAAACACACCAGTATTGCTTAGAAGATTTGGCATGCTTCAAAATCGCAAGACGTTCAGGTCGGTATAGAAATTTGACCAGAATATAGCGAGGTTTCAGCGACATCTCAGAGGCTAGTTTGGGAGCGCGACCAGACCGATGTGCGTTCTCTATCTTAACGTCCGCCATGTTGAATTTGGTGGATAAGATCACTCTTACCTTCTCAAGGGGGTATGACGGGTTCTCGTTAACAGCTTCCTGTATACCGCCAAATCTTAAATTGAAGCTTCGGGAATAGCGTTCAAGGTGTAGATTAGCCTCTTCAAGCTGGACGATTTTAGTTTGGGCTTCATTCATTTGGGACGCCATCTTGGATAAATCATCGGACAATGAAGCGTTTTTCTTTTGAATATCTTCGATGGATCGTGATGTAAAGTCTAGGGATTTCTCCATCTCTTAATGATTGGATTCCATTTTCTCCATTCTGGTAAGAAGATCTTGTTGATTGTTGATAACTTTGTCAAGCTTACCATGGAGATCGGTTGCCATGCCCATGATATCCTGCCGCAAACAAGCGATCTCGCTGTCCGAAGAGCTTGGGGAACGGGCGGTAGGCAGATGGTCACCTGACGTGCTTGGCGCGGAAACACTGGAACTCGATAGTTCAGCTGACACAGATCCTTTTTCTCCTTTCTTGGAGGCATGATGTTATTAAAAACTTCACAAGAAGAGTGTATTGGCAAAATGATTGTGGAAAGCGTTAATAAATGGATGAATAAAATGAAGAGATGGAGACAAATCGAGATTTTGCTGTGATTCTCGAGGAGCTCGCACTACATGCGTCCGTTCATGAGCTAGTTCATTGGTTACCAAACCACTATAATAAACATTAATTTTGAATTTGATAATCATAAAGAACATGTCAATGCCCACACTTAATTTGCGTTAAGGCAAATTTGGCCCATTAATTAGTGTCTAATTAGACTGTGTTTGAAGGGACAGTTGTCGAATTTTGCTAAACTTTTTCAGGTCTTTTCTCATTTTTTGTACGAAAAGGGGTTCACTTTAAATACAATGTACCAAACATCTCTTGGAAATATTATTTTTTTATTTGATAATCATAAAGAACATGTCAATGCCACACTTAATTTCCGTTAAGGCAAATTTGGCCAATTAATTAGTGTCTAATTAGACCGTGTTTAAAGGGAAAAATATTCGAAGGTGTCTGCACTTGTTCAGGCCTGTTCTCATTTTTTGTACGAAAAGGTGTTCACTAAGTAAAATGTACCAAACATCTCTTAGAAATATTAATGTTTTATTTGATAATCATAAAGAACATGTCCATGCCCACACTTAGTTTCCGTTAAGCCAAATTTGGCCCATTAATTAGTGTCTAATTAGACCGTGTTTAAAGGGAAAATTTTCGAATTTGGCTAAACTTTTTCACGCATTTCTTCTTTTTTGTGCAAAAAGGGGTTCACTTTAAATAAAATTTACCAAACATCTCTTAGAAATATATATTTTTTTATTTGATAATCATGAAGAACATGTCAATGCCCACACTCAATAATTTCCGTTAAGGCAAATTTGGCCCATTAATTAGTGTGTAATTAAATTTGTGTTTAAAAGGACAATTTTCGAATTTGGCAAAACAAATTCAGGCATTTCATCTTTTTGCGCAAAAAGGGGTTCACTAAAAACAAAATGTACCAAACCATTCTTATAAATATTAATTTGTTATTTGATAATCGTAAAGAACATGTCAATGCCCACATTTAATTTCCATCAAAGGCAAATTTGGCCAATTAATTAGTGTCTAATTAGACCGTGTTTAAAGGGACAATCGTCGAATTTGGCTAAACTCTTTCAGGCCTTTTCTCATTTTTTGTACGAAAAGGGGTTCACTTTAAATAAAATGTACCAAACATCTCTTAGAAATATTATTTGTTTTATTTGATAATCATAAAGAACATGTCAATGCCCACACTTAATTTCCGTTAAGGGAAATTTGGCCCATTAATTAGTGTCTAATTAGATTATGTTTAAAGGGACCATTTTCGAAATTGGCTAAACATTTTCACGCATTTCTTCTTTTGTGTGCAAAAAGGGGTTCACTAAAAACAAAATGTACCAAACCACTCTTATAAATATTATTTTTTTATTTGATACTCGTAAAGAGCATGTCAATGCCCACACTTTAATTCCGTTAATACAAATTTGGCCCATTAATTAGTGTCTAATTAGACCGTGTTTAAAAGGACAAATATTCGAAGGTGTCTGCACTTTTCCAGGCATTTTCAAATTTTTTGTACGAAAAGAGGTTCACTAAAAACAAAATGTACCAAACATCTCTTAGAAATATGATTTTTTTATTTGATAATCATAAAGAACATGTCATTGTCCACACTTAATTTCCTTTAAGGCAAATTTGGCCAATTAATTAGTGTCTAATTAGACCGTGTTTAAAAGGACAAATATTCGAAGGTGTCTGCACTTTGTCAGGCCTTTTCTCATTTGTTGTACGAAAAGGGCTTCACTTTTAAACAAAATGTACCAAACTCTTAGAAATATTAATATTTGATTTGATAATCATAAATATTTCCAACATGGCTACTAATCTACTAATGCAAGAGACCATGCTTTCTGATTTTTCCACAGTACATGTACACAGTAATTGTCCTGTGTACAATGAACATATACCATATATGCATCCAAAACTGCACCAGAAAATTGCCACTCAACCACACAGTGCAGTCAGTGGGCTTTCCATTTAAATAACATACTGTTGTACATATGTATCCAAGCCTATAGCTGGCAAATGCTCAATTGCATCTACGACCGTTCATTGGTAGTGTGAAAAATGCTTTACCCTTACGAGTAACAACATGAAATATAGCTTTAAAACGGCTCCGTGGAAACACATATAGCTGGGCGATGACAAATAGCTAGGCGTTAAATCAACGGAGATTACTCCGTTGAAAAAAACTGCATTTTTAATGGAGGAGATGCACCAATAGTGCACCAAAAGAGTTGTTGAACAATTGGGTGAGGGCAGGCAAGCAGCCAGGCACATTCGCGTTAATGCCTGAGTCTGATTTTTCGACAGAAGAATAATTGTGTATTAATTTGTCCAAAAACGCTAAATCTAGGAATATACTGAAGAAAACTATTTGCCTATAACAAACGTACATTACAAAGTATTACGTACTGTAAGTCTGCAAGCGATACTTGTGAACATCCGAATACATATTAAAGCACAATAATGCACTGTTTCACATACTGGGAAACAACATTATTTGCATATAGATTATCATGAGCTATGACAACGTATGAAACAATGCCCATTCAGGTCTCTTCCAATTAAACGCACGTTTGAAAATCAACCCTCGGTTACTGCTTGCAAGTGCACTTCAATGACGATGTGTGAAAAACAACTAACTTCCATTTATCTGCCAATTAATGATTTAACTAGTATTTGTAATTCTGGGTCAACAATTTGTGATCTTTTAAGTAATTGAATAATCATATGAAACCTTAGACTTTCATGATTATCAGTCTTCACCAGTTTCTTCCCGGTGCATAACTCCTCTGCAAACAAACAGCAAAACACACCACAACTTGATGAATCTGAAAGCTGTTCGCAGGAGGCTTGTTTTATTGCATATTTCCCTTGTCCCTCAAAACAACCAGGTATTGTGTTCCAATAGCGGTTAATTCTACCGTTTGTGAAAAAACGGCGAATGCACACTCGTGAACAACCATTTTTTGCCGTGTATCGCGACTTGAACTAGTTGAGTCATAACACGTTTAAAAAAAAAAAAATTATCTATAATGTACAGACTAAAATGACCGTTGTATAGAAGAGGGAACAAAATTATGTCACAAAAATGACCATTTTGTAAACATTTCTTTGAAACGGTTTTGAATATTTGGCTAGTTGGGTGCTCATTTATAATGTTTAGTTTTTCGTAACATTGAATAGCACCATATTTATTAGGTGTTTGGGTATGCAACCGAAACACCTCTTCTTCTTCTTCTTCTTCTTCTTCTTCTTCTTCTTCTTCTTCTTCTTCTTCTTCTTCTTCTTCTTCTTCTTCTTCTTCTTCGTGTGTCACGTATTTCAATCGAGCTCCGAAGTAAGTTGTTTATTTGTAGCTTATAGACCTAGTACGGTCCTAGTTTGTTCACCTACTTGTAGTTAATTGTTTATAGATTAGGCTAGGCTAACCTCCCCTTGTCTGGCGTTTTTAATTTCATGATATTTGAGAGTAAAATTTCCCACTTTCCTGTCTTAATTTGTAGCTAGGCTGGCCCTCATGGCCAGTCAAGCAGAACATCCATTCAGGGGCAGTCGAGCGTGAACACGGCTGCCCACCGGACAACTGTTCCCGGTGACGAGCCTTTCAGTGCAGTAACCAGGAACAATGGGTAACTTTCAAAGCCTCTGATAAAATCTCCATTCAAACATATATTGACGCCTTTGTTAATCAAATACCACCCGAAGAAGTCGTTTCTGCCTCTCGTATTTCCAATGGCCGAGTAGCTATCTATCTACGCTCGAGAGCGGCAGTCATCGACGCGACTACTCACGGTCTGACACTTGGTGACTCTTTTTGAACTCACTCCACTTATCAAACCTACTACTCGTCTCACTCTCTCTAATGTTTACCCGGAAATCCCTAATTATGTCCTTGCTCATTATATCTCAAGTTTCTGCAAGGTGGTGTCTCAGATCCGACCCATACCACTTGGTTTTAAAAGCAAGCAGCTTTCACATATCATGTCTTTCAGAAGACAAGTCCAGGTACTCTTCAATAATAACGTCACCCTCCGGATCACATTAACTTCACATTTGCGGGAGTTAACTATCGAGTCTTCCTATCCACCGAATCGGTCAAAATGCTTTAACTGTGGAGAATACGGCCATATCAGTCGCTCTTGCAAAAAACCTAACAGTAAAGCACCCAGTAATGACACCCACAACCCCCTCAACCCCCCTCCCACTATTATCCATGGTAAAAACAAATCAGACCCCAAACACCCACCTAAGAACCCCCAATCCATTGCCCCACCGGCCCCCTTTAGTAGTACGAAGGCCCCCACTAAGCTATTTTGGCCCCCCGAAGGTCCGCCCAAATTTCCTGCCTCTTCTAAGGCGGCCTCTTTGAGTGCCACACAGTCCAAAGCTGTCGTTTCGAACAAGCTACCCAATTCCGTTAATCCCTCTGATTCAATGCCTGAGCTCAACAACTCTAGTTCTGCTATTTTTTCGTCGGTTCCTCCCCCCTCCCCTTTTCAGGCTTCATCCTTGCCTAGTGCAAGTGGAGGGGCTCCCGTCTCTTCCCCCTCACCCTCCCTTGTCCCATCCTCTGTCCCACCCCCTCACCCATCCCTCACCCCTCGCCCTCCTCTGGTAAGGAAAGATCAACTGATCCTCACCTCTCAATCTGGGGCTCCCCTCCCGCTCCTTCAGACTGTTTTCTGAAGTTTTATCAAAGAGGAAACAGTCCCTCCCAAATCTCAAACTATAACCCCAACCTAGTCCCTTAAACACCCCTCACCGCCACGTAAATTAACCCGGAAAATCACTACCCCAATGCAAATCTCTTCCCTCCCTTTCCCAGGCCCTCAGTGCCGCCTCCCCCTCAGTCTCCACCCCTACCTCCACAGCAGACGGTACTGTCACTGACTCCGACCTGTTGGATGACACCCAGACTACTGATGATGACGCGATCCTCACCGCCGACTCCTTACACACTTGCAAGGGCCCCCTTTCTAACGTGGAACTGATAAGGTTCCTCTCCACAGTTAAAGCCAGAAGAAAACCGGAAGTCATTGCTCGAAAATTCACTCCCAATCTACCTGGGCTTGTCAAGCAACTGAAACCCTTGCGTAACAGCCCCCTGCTGCGAAAAAGCATGCAGCAGAGGATTTCAAAGCTAATTAAAAAACTCGATATGTAACTTCACCAACCATGGATTATTTACTCAGTAATTTTGTATTTTTTGTAACAATGACACTGTCACTGCTAACACTTAACACCGGGGGGTGCTCCTCCACCCGGAATGCCGCTTTCCAAAATTACATCGAAAGGCTTCAAAATATCCCCGATGTGGTTTTCCTTCAAGAGACCAACGACCTCAGTGAAAATTGCGCTTGTTGGAAACTCTGGCCTTACACTCCGTACTGTTCCCCAGCCCTGCCCGGGGTCAGAGTCACAACCCTCATTAAAAACCCAAACGTCCATGTTTCTGACTCTAAAGTTATTTTTGAAAGTTATATTCTATATCACAAGATTGTCTTTAACAATACTTTCTACCACCTGTACAATGTTCTTATTCCTCAAACTGATTATACGGCTCTGGAGGTCATCCGTGCTCTTTTCAATCACTGTGGTCAGTGCAGTGACGGTGTCATTGTAATCGGTGGTGACTTTAACTGTACAATTAATCCGTCCATTGATCGTCTGTGTAGGCCGACTGAGCATCGGCACAAAATCTCCGTGGCTCTCAATGATACTGTTAATTTTCTTTCTTTGTGCGATGTCTGGCGTAGACGGAACCCCTCATTACAGAAGTTTACCTGGCTCAGAAATAACCCAAGCAATCCGAGTGGTGTTTCTGAAGCCAGGCTAGACCATTTTATGTCCCATTTAATCTTATGTCTAGCGTTCTTTCCTGCAACATCAATCCCTGCTCTCTGTCTGATCACTCAGCAGTTCTTTTGTCATTAAACTTCCCATTCAAGACACTATAGGAGCGCCTATTGGCACTTTAATAACTCCCCTGCTCGAAGATAATGTTTACAAGGATATTGTCACTCATTTTGGACTGACTGGAGAAATAAACAAAACGAATTTTCTGACCTTGGTGCCTGGTGGGATTTTGGCAAGTCCCAACTGAAATCCCTTTCTCAAATGTACGGGGCTAAAGTCTCGCATGATAAGCGCGAACTTTTTCGTCAAATGAATGCCTCTATTGACGAACTTCAGTCCGCGCCAGACTTCACACAGGAAACTATACGTGTGCTCAATGAGCAGAAAAATCATTTAAACATTTTACTTAAAAACGAGGCGCGTGGTGCTCTCGTCAGGTCGCGCTTCAAACACATCACAGAGGTCGACACAAGCTCGTCCTACTTTTTTCAGCTCGAAAAATCTCACTCTAAATCTAAAACCATGACCAATATTCGCTTGCAATCCGGCACGGTTACTGAGAATCAGATGAAATTAAATCTCACGTGCGCGAATTTTACCGTACTCTATACAATAATGTCCCCAACTGACGAGAGCGCCCGCGACACTCTTCTCTCGGATTTGTCCTCGCTTGACCCTCAGGACTCGGAAGATCTCGACAATCTTCTGACTCCTGAGGAACTTGACCTGCCGTTAAGCAACTCAGCAATAACAAAGCACCCGGCCTTGATGGTCTGTCTTGTGAATTTTTCCAGCATTTCTGGCCTCTTCTAAAAATGATTTATTGTCTGTTTTAACCACGCTATTGCCTCCGGCAACCTACCCCATTCCTTTAAAGAGCTGTTCTCCTTATTCCAAAAAGGGAGATCTCTCCGACTATTGCTAATTGGCGTCCTGTCTCTATTCTCAATACTGACTATAAAATCTTTGCTAAGTTGCTGGCAAATAGGCTCAAGCAACACATTGAATGTATTGTTCACCATGACCAATCATATTGCATCCCAGGTCGCTCGATTTACGACAATATCCTTTTGATTAAAGACATAATTAACTACTCCAATTTTAACGATACTCCCCTTGCCGTGCTCAACCTTGATCAGAGGAAAGCTTTTGATAATGTTGACCACGGCTATTTATTTGATACCATGAGAGCCATGGGGTTTGGTGACCGCTTTATTTCCTATGTCAAACTTTTGTACAACGGTGCCGAGAGCCTCATCAAGGTTGGTGGTTCACTCACTGCCCCCTTCCCTGCAGAGAAAGGTATTCGTCAGGGCTGTCCGCTCTCGGGACTGTTATACTCCATCGCAATTGAGCCCCTACTCAACACCCTAAGAAATCGTTTAGGCACCAATGGGTTCCCTCTTCCCGGAACCGATCAATACCAGCAGGTTTCGGCCTACGCAGACGATGTTTCAATTTTTGTCACCATTGATTCCGGTTTTAAAATTGTTGATGAAGTGTACCAACTTTTCATTAAATCCTCTGCTGCTTGCCTCAATTACCATAAATCACAGGGCTGTGGGTCGGGTCATGGACCGGAAGAACGACGAGCCCTGAACTTCCGTTGGAACAATGAAGGACTTCCCTTCCTTGGAGTTCACTTAGGCAACACTAATCACTACATAAAACAAAACTGGAACGCTTGCAAAACTAAACTCTGCAACACACTTTCCCGCTGGAAAGGCATTGCATCTACCCTTTCATACAAAGGCAAAGTCCTTATCGCCAACCAACTTGCCGCCTCCAAAATTGTCCATTGTTTGGCTGTTCTCTCTCCCCTGATAACCTCCTAAGTGAACTCCAAGATATGCTCGTCGATTTTGTCTGGTCAACAAAAGACACCTCCTTAAGAAAACCATTCTTTATCGTAAACCTGACAGGGAGGTTTAGGTCTAGCCTGCCTCCAAGCACGCGTGCTCACCTTCAGGCTCTCCCTTATCCAACGATATCTCAATCTCTGTCCACACCCGTGTACAACATGATAAGCCACAATCTACATAAATAAATGAACCTTAATCTCGACTTCCAACTTTTCTTACCCACACCTTCCCCAAATTCTACACTAGCCTCCCCTGCTTCTATGGTGAGCTCTTGCGTGCTTGGACGGCGTCCGGAGCTCGCGTTGAAATACCCTCTGATTCGATCAACCATGTTCTCAATCTTCCACTTAATAGTCCTCTTCTTACCGATAAAGCTGATGATGAGGTACTCTTCCCTGCGCGACTACTTTCCCATGGAATCACGCTTGTCAAGCACCTCGTTAATTCGAACACCGGTATGTGGAAAGAGGCCAGAGATTTTCAACCTCCTCTCCGAGCCCTTCGTCAACCCTCTCTCCGACTTCTTCATCTTGATATTCAACATCTACATCGGAGTATATTCAATACCTTTCCTTTTGTCTTCAATGTAACCGGCGTCCGTCCGGTAATCCTCCAGAAGTTTTTCGCTCGTCCAGATTCTCCTATGGACTTCACACTTCCCACTTGTCCAAATGGACTCTCTGCGTATTCAAAACATATATATATGCAATCTTCAACAACCAAGTTAACTCACATCCTCCTCATACAATCACCTACTGGCATAAATCCGGACTTTTTGATTTTTCAAAATCCTTTCAATGGAAAGAAATATACCAGCTTCCCACTTCAAAGAAGGAAGGGGATACGCAATTCAAACTCCTCCATAATATTCTTCCCTCCTTCCAGTTCTTCACCATCTCAACCCTGACATCTGCTCCTCCTGCGGCTGGTGGAGAGAGGAACACTTCTTCATCTTTTCATTCTCTGCCCTGCCATTCAACCCGGTCTCAACCTGCTACACTCTCTTCTACATAGCATCCTTCCAGATCTTCAACTTGACTTCGAACTATACTGGACTCTCGTTCCTTGTGCTAGAGGTCGCTCCAGGGGGGCAGTCCGTCTGTCCAACTACCTCATCATCAGCTTTAAACATGTTATATACTGGCTTTACAGAACCTCATGTTTATCCGAACCTCACATTATTTGGCGCAACTGCTTACAACGAAAGATTATCACCGATTACCAATATCACAATCTTTGTAATAACCTTTCAGGTTTCCTTAATAAATGGTCGTTTAACGACACTATCTTCACTCTTGTTAAGAATGAGTTAACATGGTTGATCTAATCCTACTACCTGACCCTCTCGGTCACCTTTTCCCCTTTCGACCCACCTTGTGAACAGCTACTCCAATCTCTCTCTGATTGGAGGCAAGGCGTATGCCACTGTTCATGAGTGGGGTCCTCTCTCGGCTCTTTTTCTTTATCTCTCTTTGGGAGCCGCTGGAGTGGGTTTAAGACCCACACCAGTAATGCCAGTGGCTCCCCACCCCGGGGATCCTCGGGGGAGTCTGCTTGCACCATGGTGCTTGTAGTCTCCCTTTTAGAGGAGCCCTTTCCCTTTTCTTCCTTTCTTCCACTAAACCTTTTGTTTATTATCGATTGAATTATCAATGTATTATTGTGTTTCATTTACTAATGTATTTTTGTAGTTTCTTTGTTAACAATGTAAACCTATTTTAGTTCACAGTAACATTGTAAACCACCAATTTTGGTCAAACATTGTTTATTATTCTTTTATTTGTACATTTTGTATTGTTGTTTGGTTTTGTAAATAAAGTTTTCCCTTGAAAAGTCAAAAAAGTCGTCTTCTTCTTCTTCTTCTTCTTCTTCTTCTTCTTCTTCTTCTTCTTCTTCTTCTTCTTCTTCTTCTTCTTCTTCTTCTTCTTCTTCTTCTTCTTCTTCTTCTTCTTCTTCTTCTTCTTCTTCTTCTTCTTCTTCTTCTTCTTCTTCTTCTTCTTCTTCTTCTTCTTCTTCTTCTTCTTCTTCTTCTTCTTCTTCTTCTTCTTCTTCTTCTTCTTCTTCTTCTTCTTCTTCTTCTTCTTCTTCTTCTTCTTCTTCTTCTTCTTCTTCTTCTTCTTCTTCTTCTTCTTCTTCTTCTTCTTCTTCTTCTTCTTCTTCTTCTTCTTCTTCTTCTTCTTCTTCTTCTTCTTCTTCTTCTTCTTCTTCTTCTTCTTCTCTTCTTCTCTTCTTCTTCTTCTTCTTCTTCTTCTTCTTCTTCTTCTTCTTCTTCTTCTTCTTCTTCTTCTTCTTCTTCTTCTTCTTCTTCTTCTTCTTCTTCTTCTTCTTCTTCTTCTTCTTCTTCTTCTTCTTCTTCTTCTTCTTCTTCTTCTTCTTCTTCTTCTTCTTCTTCTTCTTCTTCTTCTTCTTCTTCTTCTTCTTCTTCTTCTTCTTCTCCTTCTTCTTCTTCTTCTTCTTCTTCTTCTTCTTCTTCTTCTTCTTCTTCTTCTTCTTCTTCTTCTTCTTCTTCTTCTTCTTCTTCTTCTTCTTCTTCTTCTTCTTCTTCACAGGGTAAGTGTTGCACACCTCGAGCTCTGATTGTGACGGTTATTTTACCGGGTTTAGTCCCCTCTGTCAATTTATTGCTTGCCAGTGTGTTATTTATACTTTATAGATCATTATAGTGTATTTTAAGTCCAACTTACCTTTTTGCTAAAGAGGTTTTGAAGGTGTTTTATTTCTTAAATTTGGGTTGTTTTCCTTGCAAGACTAGCCGTTATGGCCAGTCAAGCGAGAAACAACAATAGCGTAACCTTGACACTTTTGAAGCATAACTCGCAAGGACGGTGTTACGTTTCACTCCAACCATGAAATTCCTTTAAACAATTACTTGAAATCTTTTGTTAAAAGCATGCCTGATGCACACATTGTCTCGGCCTCTCCGTATTTCAAACAGCCGTATTGCTGTGTACCTAAATTCTCGTAATGACGTGGAACACGCCATCCTGGAGGGTTTTGAACATAACAATGAATTCATGGAAATCACTCCACTTGTCAGACCCGCCATTCGTATTGTTTTCTCAAATGTATATCCGGAAATCCCCAACGCCGTTCTTGCGAGTAATGTTGCTGATTTTTGTAAACTGGTGTCCCCAATCCGATCCATTCCCTTAGGAATTAAAGACTCGAACTTATCCCATGTCATGTCTTTCAGAAGACAAGTGTATGTTCTGATTAAACCTAACATAACCCTCCCAGACCACCTTAATCTGTCTAACAACGGCGTAAACTACCGGGTGTTTATCTCTACCGAATCAATAAAGTGTTTCAACTGTGGTGAATTCGGTCATATGAGCAAAGCCTGCAAGAAAAGCTCTACTTCTCAACCCGATGCTCAAGAACCTTCTACCGAAGACAACCCTCTGATCCCAAAACCAACATTCATTCACTCCAAAAATAAATCTGATCCCAAACATCCTGCCAAAAATTCCAAGCCCTCTAACACTCCGAAAAGAACACGTTCTTTCGATTCCCCATCCACCTCCAAATCACCCACTCCCAAGCGAAACCCCTCGTCCTCCTCCCCAAAACACCCTGTACACCCCACCCTCCTCCACCAAACCAACAGTCGTCGGCTGTTTTCAACCTGCCATCCACTCAATCACCCCCACCTTCCCAACCAGCCGCTACTGATACCATTCCCCCTAGTACCAAATCCACTGAACCCACTGGGGCCTTTTCGTCACCTCCGGCCCCTTCCCGGCAAATTTCCCCCCTTTTTTCCACTGTCGTTTCTAAGAAGAAACAAACCAAGTCCTAGCCAAGGCTACGGAGGTCCCCGCCCCCTCACCACCGGCTAATACCGCTACCCGCCTCTCCCAATCCCCCCGCCCTCCTACTCCTCCTACACCGATGGACGACCAGGATGGCAGCGACAACGAATCCGTCTCGTCTGACATGAGCCAATTCGCCCCGGAATTCGACGAATTCTCCTCCCTCCAGATTCCCAAAGGCCCCCTCAAAAATGAGGAAATGATCAAATTTCTCAAATGTGTGAAATCCAGCAAAAAAGCTTTGCTAATTGCCCGTAAATTCACACCTGATATTCCCGGGCTGGTCAAACAGCTTAAACCCCTCAGAAATAGCCCCCTCCTTCAGAAGCGCCAGCAGCAGAGGGTTAGGCTTTTAATTCGAAGACTTGATCCTGATGAACCCCTTTTTCTTTTTTGTCATGGCTCTAAGCTTTGCCACGCTGAACACCGGCGGGTGCTCAGAAAGTTTAAAGAATCTCAGTGTCAAAACTTTTTTGGATTTAACTCTCCATAACCCGGATGTTGTTCTCCTGCAGGAAACCTATAACTTGACCGAAAATTCTTTGTGTTGGGAACATTGGCCTTATCGCGTCCACTGCGCACAGGGTGAGACGCCTGGGACGGGTGTTACAACTTTGTTTAAAAAAAACTGCGACTTTAATATCATTACTTGCTGTACTATTTTTAAAAACTATCTTTTGTATCTTAAACTTGACTTTCATTCTACCATCTACCATGTTTATAATTTTCTAATTCCTCAGAAAGACAGTCTAGCCTTCGAATGTATTAGTTCTTTTCTTTCTCACTGTACCGAGCACAATGACGGTTTTGTTGTTCTCGGCGGTGATTTTAACTGTACTGCTAATGCCCTTCTTGACCGTTTCTGTAACTCTAATGAAAGAAGATATAAAGTCGCTAATGCTTTAGAAAACTCTTTTAATTCAGCGACGTCTGGCGGAGACAAAATCCCACTAAGTGCGAATATACCTGGTTCAGAAATAATCCTGCCAAGGCTTCAATGTCCAAAGCCAGACTGGACAAAATCCTTATTTCTGATGCTCTTCTCCCTTCTGTCTCTCCCTGCAAAATTTCACCATGTGCCATTTCAGACCACAGTGCCGTCTCCCTCAACATTAAAATCACGTCTTCCAGACGAAAGGGAAGCTCGCACTGGCACTTTAATAATTCTCTCCTCGAAAATAAAGAATATACCAACATCATCTTTCTCTTTCTCAACCAATGGCAATCTCAAAAGCCTAACTACAGTAATATTCGCACTTGGTGGGATGTTGGCAAATGTCACATCAAAGCCTCACTCAGATGTTCGGCTCAAAAATGCCGACATCAAACGACAGACCATCAAAAATCTCAATGAAAACATAGAGTTGCTTCAGTCTTCGCCAGACTTGTCCCCTGACACTCAGCAAGTTCTCTCAGAGAACAACGAAATGCTCTGAGATCATTATACGAACAGGAAGCACGAGGCGCCCTCATCCGAGCGCGTTTCATGTTTACCAACGAAGTGGACGCTTCGTCCAGCTTTTTCTTCGATATGGAAAAATCGACATCGATGAGCAAACATCTCTAAAATTCGGCTCCCCTCCGGAACTGTCACTAACAACCCGGAGTGAAATAAATTCTCATGTTTGCAATTTTATCAAACCCTTTACAAACGAGCCCATACCGAAGAAAAAGCTGGCGAGCGCCTGTTTCAAAATATCCCTCTCTCGATCCCTGTGACGCAGAGGGACTGCGATAGGCCTTTCACAACCGAAGAATTTAGACGTCGCAGTTAAACAACTTAGTCATAATAAATCTCCCGGTCTCGACGGCTTAACGTCGGAATTTTACCAGTTTTCTGGCCGGCCCTAAAAAACGATATATTGTCTGTTTTTAATAACTCCATTTTATCTGGCTCTTTACCGGTTTCTTGCAGGAGGGCCATAATCACACTTCTCCCCAAAAAAGGGGACCTCCTCGACATAGAAAACTGGCGCCCGGTATCTCTTCTGAATACAGATTACAAGATTTACGCTAAAGTCCTAACAAATAGATTAAAAAATGTCATCAACCAAGTCGTTCACTGTGACCAGAGTTACTCGGTGCCAGGGCGCTCTATCTTTGACAATATTAATCTCATCAGGGACAGTCTTTTATTTTGTAATTCTAATAATCTTCCTCTGGCTCTTTTAAATCTAGACCAGAAGAAAGCCTTTGACAATGTCGACCACGATTATCTTTTTTAACACCCTGAAGGCGATGGGTTTTGGCCAACGGTTTATTTCTTATATTAAAGTCATGTATTTCAATGCCCAGAGTTTAATCAAAGTGGGCGGATCACTCACCTCCCCTTTCTTTTGAAAAGGGAATCAGACAAGGTGTCCTCTCTCCGGCCTACTTTACTCAATCGCCATCGAACCTTTTTTACACACACTTCGCATCAAACTTAACGACTTCGGCCTAAAACTTCCTTGCGACAGTAGATTTTCCCAGGTTGTCTCCGCGTACGCGGATGACATTACTATTTTTTTAACCGATAATCGTGGTTTCGACATTGTCAAAGACGTTTATTCTTTGTACAGCCAAGCCTCTGCTGCTCAGTTAAATTATGTCAAATCCCAGGGTCTGTGGGTCGGTTCGTGGACATCTAGATCTGACCAACCCCTCCATTTCCAATGGAATAGTGAGGGTTTGGTCTTCCTTGGAATTCACCTTGGCAACTCTAATCATTTCATCCAAAAAAACTGGCAATCGTGCCGACAAAAGCTCGACAAATGTCTCTCTCGCTGGAAACGCTTTTCCTTAAAAAATGTCTCAAAGGTCGAGTTCTGATAGCCAATCAACTTGCCGCCTCCAAACTTTTCACACTCTCGCCACACTGTGCCCCCCAGAATACATCTTAGGTGAATTCCAAGGAAAACTTATTGATTTTATTTGGAATAATGGCAAACACTGGTTAAAGAAATCTATTTTATATCAAAACCCAGACAGAGGGGGACTGGGACTTTCCTGTCTCCAGGCACGCGTGCTCACTTTCCGATTCAATTTATTACTTTCTTTTCTCAAGCATCCCCAACATCATCCATCGTTTGATTTCATCAGGTTTTATTTCCGCCAATATCGAAAACTCGGGTTCGACCACGAACTCTTCAATTCTGTTATCGATTCCCATTTTCTCTCTCACCTACCCACATTTCACAGTGAGTTACTGCGTGCCTGGATAACAATAAGAGCTCGAATTACAACACTGCCTACCGAATTTTCTTCTTTTGTGAATTTACCAGTTAATAGCTCTTTTTTCAATGAGATTAACAGGGACGGATGGCCTCCTGCACAGCGACTTATGGCGCGTGGGATCCGACTCGTTAAACACCTGCTCGACGAAACCACTGGTGCATGGCTTCCCCCTGAACACTACCGAGAATCGACACTGCCTAGGATATCCACCCGATGTCTCTCCAGCGACTTGGAAAAAACACACAGTATCATTTGTAAACTCTCCAGCGACTTTAACGAAAAAGGATGCCGTCCCGGTCGGGTAAATCTTCTCGTCTCAACCGCTCCCCCCGCCCCCCCACCGGACATCACAATTGAGCCAGATATTGACGGTCTGATCGCTCCTACGAAAACTATCTACAATAGCATCAACGCCACTATCAACTCCTTTCCTGCCACGACAATCACCCATTGGCACAAAATCGGCTACCTCGATGAGAACACTAATTTCAAATGGAAGGAAACACACCGTCTCCCGACCTCAAAAGAAGGTGACATCCAGTTTAAACTTTTCCACAATTTTTTGCCGTCGCTACCAGTACTCCACCACATCGACCCGAATCATTCTCCTCAGTGCGGGTGGTGTGGGCAAAAAGGCACAATTGACCATCTTTTCATCACCTGTCCGGCTATACAACCATCCTTGAATCTTCTACACACTCTTCTCCAACGTCTTCTTCCACAAACAACCTTGACTTTCGACTCCTACTGGACGCTTATCCCACACGCCAAGGGTCGCGGAAAGGAAGTCGTCCGTCTCTGCAATTATCTCATTATTAGTTTTAAAGCTGCTATTTACTGGCTTTATCTCAAATCTTTTTTTGTAGATCCATTAATTGTTTGGCGAAATCGCGTCAAACACAAAATTCTGTCCGACTACTTTTACTACAAATCTTCCAATAACTTCTCCGCTTTCAAAAAAACATGGTACATCCATGACGCCATTTTCACTTTAACCGAAAGAAAATCACTTGGTTTATTTTAAACACGATTTCGCCACTTTTTTCCCATTGTTTCTGCGCTTAACGCATTTCTCTTTTTGTATAAATTTTATCTATTTGCTTATGTATTCAATTGAAACTGTCTTATTTTAATTTGTGTATATTGTTTTAATATTGATTAGACAATAAAGTTTCAGTTGAAAAGTCAAAGTCTTCTTCTTCTTCTTCTTCTTCTTCTTCTTCTTCTTCTTCTTCTTCTTCTTCTTCTTCTTCTTCTTTGACTTCTTCTTCTTCTTCTTCTTCTTCTTCTTCTTCTTCTTCTTCTTCTTCTTCTTCTTCTTCTTCTTCTTCTTCTTCTTCTTCTTCTTCTTCTTCTTCTTCTTCTTCTTCTTCTTCTTCTTCTTCTTCTTCTTCTTCTTCTTCTTCTTCTTCTTCTTCTTCTTCTTCTTAATGAAACTTAATTTGTGACGTCATGATTAGGTCATCAGATATCGAATTACGATAATTCAAAGTTTAATAATTAAAAAAAATCATATCGAGGGATCTGAAAAATCAATAAAATTACTGATTTAGTCGGGGAAAAGTATGTAGTTTATCATGAGTGTAAAGAGTGTGAAATATGTGACATTAGAGACGAGGATATGTTTGAGTTTGATATTTATTTGTACTGAAAACAATACATTTTTGTAAAAAAAGAAACACACTTTTCGTGAAAATTTACGCGCAATCTGTTATTTCCACTACGTCCCCAATACTCAATCGACTGGGCGGGGCATATAAAACAGTCCGGCCGGCGGAACGGTAATAGTGTATGTCGCCCTCAATCGGCAGAAACAGATACTGAAATATTTTTTAAACGTCCATTTTAGCGAGTGCTACGGTTATATTTCCTGATTTACTCAGAAAGAAATTGTATTTTTATGAAAATAAGAGTGTGAAATATGTGATATTACTGATGAAATCGTGCCAACTCATACTCCAACCAGCTCGTACTCCAACCAACTCGTAGTCGTACGTGCACATGTACAATACAATCGACGGTGTTTACGTGTGGTGCCCACACACATTCTTTCTACGAAATTGAGGGAGTGTAAAAATGGATCGCCAACATAGTCATAGAGGGTAGGTATCTTGAATTTAATTGTTAAGAGGATTTCCTGTATTTATCTTCGTGTTTTTATACAAGAAAAAACATTTTTTAAGCGTTGGGTTGGCTGGTGGTAACGTTAAACTTAATGTAGTTGCATTGTGCCTGTTTAGTGTTTAACTTAACGTTAACGTTAGTTATGTGAACATACTTTGGACAGTAAACAACTCCCCTCTTTTCGAACAAAATATGAACAGATGTCACTAAAATGTATTTAGAAATAGAATGTAAATAAGGATAGGAAAATTCAGTTGTTTAGGCTATGGCAACTCCAACCAGCTCGTACTCCAACCAACTCGTAGTCGTACGTGCACATGTACAATACAATCGACGGTGTTTACGTGTGGTGCCCACACACATTCTTTCTACGAAATTGAGGGAGTGTAAAAATGGATCGCCAACATAGTCATAGAGGGTAGGTATCTTGAATTTAATTGTTAAGAGGATTTCCTGTATTTATCTTCGTGTTTTTATACAAGAAAAAACATTTTTTAAGCGTTGGGTTGGCTGGTGGTAACGTTAAACTTAATGTAGTTGCATTGTGCCTGTTTAGTGTTTAACTTAACGTTAACGTTAGTTATGTGAACATACTTTGGACAGTAAACAACTCCCCTCTTTTCGAACAAAATATGAACAGATGTCACTAAAATGTATTTAGAAATAGAATGTAAATAAGGATAGGAAAATTCAGTTGTTTAGGCTATGGCAATTTTTCAGTTGAAATTTTATGTCATATTTTGTAATTTATGTTTTCTCCAAAAATCTTCAGTTTGTGCACAAATTAATGTCAAGTAGTGATTGTTTACTGCACTTTCCCTTAATTGTTTACCCTTCTTAGATACAAATCAACTTACATAGACAATTATTTCACAGGAAAAATGCACAATATTCATGACACAATACATGTACTTGTATAAGTTGTTAGTCCTGCTCCCTGGGGAGGCCTCTCTCAGACATCTCTCACATGAAATTATGAGACTCGGCAATTTCCTTAAATACCTTTCTCTTTTGATGTGAGTTTTATGCAAGCACATTTCTTTAATTTATTACACATTGTCAAGAATAATTGTGTGCAATTTTGAAAACAAACCAATGCCCTTTTCAATTTCAATGGTCCAGCTACTCTAAAATTATACACTATTTTCCCCATTCCCATAAATTAGAACTTCTCTGAATTTTCAAATACTTTATTCTTGGTCCATGTACTTACAGCATGTTCACTGTGACATATTATTTTCCCCATTCACATAAATTAGAACTTCTCAGAAATTTCAAATACTTTATTCCATGTACTTCCATAAAACTTAACTATTATTTTGTACAGCGTGTTGACTCCGATGTATCATGGCTCAAACTGAGTTCCAGCCAACAGTACCCCAACACGGCGTTGACACCACATCCAAATGCAGTATCGTAACTGTTCAAGTCATCAACAATCTTGGTATGGTTTAACGTCTTATGTTAACAGATCGTTTGAGAAGGGGTCTTCATACCAATGATGAACATTTCATTTAGTTTTAATGGTTGTTTATTACAAAAAATTAAGGTTTAGTATAATTTGTAATTTTTTTTTGCTATAGCAGTACTGGCATTTCAGTCCAAGAGAAGGGGTGTATCTGATAACCACCTTTCCAATCCATGTCAGTTAAACAACATTTATTTAAATCTAAGCCCTTACTCCTATTTTCAATCTTAAATCTTTTTTAAAAAGAGGACAGAAACATCTTGCAACTTCAGCTATGCAGAATTGATGCTGGGTGTGATTTTCGACATAATGAAGCACCAGGCGTCAGTCAATGGAATTGGTAATTTGGGCCCCCTTATACTTTTATTGCTTGTTTGCCCCTCCCCTAGTTCTTGGATTCTATAGTGCTGCAATGATAGACCAAAGAAATTTCAGAAAAAAAAACAAATGTGTTGGTTCATCACCAGTGGCAGTACATGCCATCACCAAGAACTTGGGGGAGGGGGCAGACATTTTATTCTAAAATTACCGATTCCAATGGCAACCCCTGAATGTCACCCATTCTGAACTGTCACTAAATCGTACATACAGAGCGTACATTTATTATAAATGCAGGTTGATTCTGTTTTCTTATCAACAAAGGATCATGGTTGGGTTCATTTACACTGAAGTCATTTCACTTGTTACATGTGTAAGACCATGTACACTCATTTCTAGATTGTTTACAATTAGGTTAAACAGGTCAACAAAGTGGTTTCAATTGTGGGGGAGGGAAGTGTGTAAGCACAAAAGTCAAGTTATGAAACCCAACAGACAGTTAAACTAAATATGTATTTCATTGCTTTATTAGCAATTTACAAGCATCCATACAACTCTTTGATTATTTCAATGTCTAACAATTTATGTACAAAATGGCATCTGATCTTTAGGTTGTAATTCTGTAGTATGGATGCAGCAACAGACATTTTGCCAATCATGTGTACTACCTTGAAAATGTAAAAATCAATGTAGAATTTGTTTTAAAATTGTATACATTATTTTTAAATTATTTGCAGTATAGGTGAAAACAAAGACAGTTTATAAGCATGTCACAATAAGGAGATGCTTGATTACAGTGTCACTATCATTGTCAATTTATCATTATATTTTTGTTATAAACTTAACCTGAAAGTGAAGTATATTATAAATAAAGATTAAATTTATTTTTGTACAAGACTTAATACCAAGAGATAAATACCAATGTTGGCTTCATTTAAATCTAAAATTTAAAGGTTTTTCCATAAACAAAGTGAAAAGGGCAACCAATTATCAGATTTGATCCAGTGGATATAATTACATTTAATTTTGTTTGAATTGGGAATTATTTACTTTTTGACAAAAACTCTTCTGCGGGGGGCAGTGGAAGATGGAAAGCACGGATGCAAGCTTTCTTCCAACTTTACCATGTAGTAGTTATAAGCTTGTTTTCTAATGAAATGCTAATTAGCTGAATGAAAGGAAAGGGGAAATATTTATATGGTCTTCCATGCTTCAGTGTCTTCAGTAACCCCCAACTCCCCTAAACAATTTAACCCACACTTCCTGCTCTTTGAATTTGCAGCCAAGTTTAATCCAGTTACTATACATGTAGTCCCCTTCTATCCTAAATCAACTTTGTGACTTTATGCCCATAATAACGTTGAATAGGTTGATCTGGCTACCTACAACCCTGGCAAACTATTTTCATATGAGTGATTTGTAACGTTGATTTATCATCTAGCATGGTTTTTGAAAAGCATGTGTTGGGCTAGTGTCAATATTTAAAATAAAAAACATTGTGTTCCAAGTCACACTTGTTAATTTGTAATTTACTGCTTAAATCTCACATTTTCAAGTTCAACAGCCAATATCTCAAGAACTAAATGACCTATTAGAAAACAAAAAACACAATTGAATTCCTTACATTAATAACTTGTAATTCTTGTGAAATGAGTTACCATAAATGCTTTGCCAATGGTCCAATTAGTGGCACACGAAGTAACGATTTTTACAAATTTTAAAAGGTCATATCTCATAGCTTCAATTTAATGTATAAGTTGACAAATTTGTTATTTTTTCATAATCATGAGGTCATATATGACCTTCTAACCACCTAATGTGACCTTTACTTCCTGTCCAAACAGGAAGTTCAAATTCAACACATTCTAACGCAAAATTGATATGTCTTTTGAATATGAAATTGATATTGTTATTATAAAAGATGATAAACTGTGGGACCCTGTGGATGCCTTGTGCATCTCATTTACACCTGTGTAAAGAGCGCTATATAAATGTTCAGATTATTATTATTATTATTATTATAAACCCTTGCACAATATGATATTGACATCATCGATGATAATTTGATTGAACCGGAAGTTGACTCGAACACCGTGTGTTTGTTCTAACAAACACTTAAGTTCTAATGTTTTACTTCTCCCCAATCTTGTCCGCTAACAAAAACATACTTGCCAAGTTTAAAAAACCTTCAAACTTCACACATAGTTAGACCTTAACTTGTAGATGAAACCTAGTGACGTCATGATAATCAGGAAACCGCAACAGTGACGTCATGATGACGTCAAGCCAACATACATAATGACCCACATTCAGTGTCCACGATTGTGCGTTAGCAATTCTAACTATAGAGGGCGCTATACAACTTTAGTGGTCTTTACACAATCGGTGCAAAAGAAATTAATTCGTCTTATCCTATCAATGCCAAGTTTAGCGTGAAGTTTCCCGTTACGCTAATCGGATTGCTTAATAGTGGACATGGCATGTAAGAGGGGGTTTCACCGAGAGATGTCCACCTGGGCACCTGCTTTACTGATTTGTGTGCCTTTTAATAATTATTTTATTTGAGTTTGTTGAATTTCAAAACTTTTAGTGGTCACTTGGTGGCGCTGATCAATCACATATATTTATAAACTTATAACGCGTTTGTGGAGCATATCGCTGTAAAAGGTAACGAAAATTCATTCCACTTTTCTACTGATTCAAAGTTTTCACAAGCACATCGAAGTCATCTGCAGACACCTGATTGGTGCTTCTTACTATGGTGTAAGTAAAAAGGTGAAAACAGCGAGAAATTACTTTAACAAATTGGTCAAAGTTGATGATTTTTGTAAACAAGCTTACGTACATGTGTACACGACGGTATACCCTTCCGATGGTACCCTTCACACTTACACTGTCAAATCGGAATTTGATATGGGGCTAGTTAGGTTTTGGTGAGTTTACTTCGTAGTTTGTACAAATGTAGGCTTACCAGTAGGCAGTACCACACATATACATCGTGAATGATGTACTTCAATATTATTATTAATAATTGAGGAAGGAAGTCAGATTCTTATGACTGTTAGTGACTGACCTTGTGTGTAGTAATATTAATTTAAAAAACTAATATTAATATAATCCCTTGCAAAGACGTCCATGATGCTATTGGTATGCAACTTTCATCATTACATTAATTATTTGTGTAAATTTAAGAAACTAAACATTATTGAAAATATTTTCCTCATTAACGTTAGTCGTTAGGCATGGTATGCATTATATTGGAAGGGTGTGTAGGGACCTACCAATACAATAAGACATACCTGATGGCTGCATTGCAGTTTACTTTATAGTGGCACTTAATTTTCTCACTAAAGTAGCCCAGAAACAAATATCAGCACCTTTATTGAGATAATGAAACAGTCACATCATGGAGGAAGGATTTTGTCAAGAATAATTGTGTGCAATTTTGAAAACAACCAATGCCCTTTTCAATTTCAATGGTCCAGCTACTCCAACATTATACACTTTTTTCCCCATTTTATTTACATAAATTAGAACTTCTCTATAATTTTCAAATACTTTATTCTTGGTCCATGTACTTATAAAACCTTCCTATTATTTTTACAGCATGTTCACTGTGACATATTATTTTCCTCATTCACATGAATTAGAACTTCTCTGAAATTTGAAATACTTTATTTTTGGTCCATGTACTTATAAAACCTCTGAAATTTCAAATACTTTATTCTTAGTCCATGTACTTATAAAACTTTCCTATTATTTTTTACAGCATGTTCACTGTGACGTATTATCTTCCTCATTCACATAACTTAGAACTTATCTGCAATTTCATATACTTTATTCTTGGTCCATGTACTTATAAATCTCCAACACTTGGCACGAAATATTTCCCTAACTTTATCTCTAAATACTAACCGATTATTTTTCCACATCAGAGCGATCGTTTTTAAACCATTTTTCTTCCTAACACATTCTACCTTCAAACGTAAATTTGTAATACTTTCAGCTGATATGTGTATGTAGTCATCGTCACCGGGATATTTCTGGAGGGTCTACACCAATACACTTGCAATCCGCGATATCTTCCTTTCTCCAGTCAGCTTATTTCTTCCGCCACCGAGTCCGTCATTTCCTTGAGTCGTTTGCTGAATAAAATAAATAACCAATAGGATAATATATAAATAAAACACATAAAAAACGTAAACGTGAAAGCCACTATTCCCTATTCATTTTGTAATACTTATTAACAAAATGGTCACTGGGTACAATTCCGAAGGCGTTGGAGAAACATCTCAAGGAGATAGGAACATCTGGAGACTGACTTTGTAAAGTTATCACGGTCTGCACACTTACCTTCTTTGGACGATGTTTGTAGTAGAAGTGGTCAATGAATCCATTATTATTTGGGCATATTCGATTGCACAAGAAGCATTGAACCCCAACAACACTTTTCTTTTGTCTTTGTTGGTGTGTGTTCGTCTTGTGACTACAATGCAAGGGAGACGCGTGTAGTTGTTTGGCCTATAAACCAACAAAACAAAAGTATATATTTGAATATTTTCTGCACATTGTTAATCATAGAACAAACAATTAAAATGAAGATTCACCAAACAGTATGTCACAATTTCAAACGAATACATTACAGTGTGATATGATCTAGCAGGGTACTTAAACCCCTCAAAAGTCACTTTCAATGGCTTATGTTATCAAAGCAAAACATAAAGTGACTGCTTTAATTAACATGAATACTGACTGTTTATTATTCATTATTAGATGCTTGTCGAAATATGCTTTGTTTTCAGTGTAATGAAACAAACATATTTGGAGAATAAAAAAACAATCAATTAGCACATCAATAGGCACTTATAAACTCTGATTGGCGATTGAATAAAAAGGATATTAAGCCGCAGTTAAGAACGTTTAATAGTTCTATATTGAAATATGAAATGAACATGGCCTCCCAACAAATCAACTTGTTTAGTATATTTTTTTAACTAAAGCAAAATTTATTGGATTTTCGACATCTACAATGGGGCCAGTAATAAAGTATTTTAACAAATTGTGATCATAAAAAGGTACCTGGTACAGTGAAACCCTTGGAAATGGAATAATGTACTCCACCGACCATAAATCATGAGCTCCTGGGCCTGACATAAGGATTCCCTCCCTGCAAGAGTGAAAGTAACATAATCGTGATGAAACTTTTAACACCATAACCCTGGAATTACGCACAAAGGAGTCATCAAATTTTAACGTTAAACGTATCCAGTGTAAAGTTGATGATAAATATCACACATTCAATTAAACAAATTATGAGGTGATGGTACAACATTGACAACGAAATTATAAGGGTACAATTCATGTTTACTGGTAACTTGCATTGTCTGAAGTGCTCTCATTTCACAAATAAAAAGAACTACATTGCAGTACGGCAATTTTTGTATCAAAACGCTCAATGTGTTTACATTAAAGATGGACTTCAACGAGAGCTCGTACACTAAATCGTCTCCTGAGTCTTGTTTATGTTGTGTTTAGTTATTATTTCATTATCAGTACGATGGTTTTATTCCCCGTTATTTTGTTTAATTTTGATTGTAAAAAATAGCCCCCCTTCTTAGATTTCTGAGCGAGTGGTTTTTTCTCGCCGTTGGCTGCGCGCTTTCATGGTTCCCAGCAAAGGCCCATAGAAATACAATACGAAATGAACGGTGAAATACCAGCGGCCACGTAAACCAGCGTAAGTGTGACGTACTATCTGGGGCATAAATAAAGGAAGCCGTTTTTGTCTTTGTGTTTGGCAATGGGGATTTTACTTGCTCGAAGCTGATACACATGATTTTTTCCCCGTTTTGACGATTTTGCTTAAGACGGCATAATGCCTAGCACATGTGCTGTTGGTGGATGTACAAGAAGTGCCACCAAGAATCCAGAGGTTAGTTTTTTCCGATTTCCGCGGAATCCGGCGGCTTCCGAGGAGTGGGTGAAGTTCGTGAACAATACAC
>CM055817.1:58795519-58822240 GCA_029582265.1 Zoroaster sp. YZ-2022
TCCATTTTTACAAATTACAACCCTAAAGATCCAGATGCCATTTTGTACAGACATTTTTAGACATTGAAATAATCAAAGAGTTGTATGGGTGCTTGAAAATTGCTAATAAAACAATGAAATACATATTTTATTTTAACTGTCTGTTGGGTTTCATGACTTGACTTTTGTGGTTCCACATTTCCCTCCCCCACAATCATTTGAAACCACTTTGTTGACCTGCTTAACCTACTTGTAACCAATCTAGAAATGAGTGTTCATGGTCTTACACATGTAAGAAGTGAAATGACTTCAGTGTAAATGAACCCAACCATGATCATTTGTTGACAAGAAACTGGAAACAATCTGCATTTATAATAAATGTACGCTCTGTATGTACGATTTAGTGACAGTTCAGAATGGGTGACATTCAGGGGTTGTCATTGGAATCACAGGGGGTAATTTTGGAATAAAATGCCTGCCCCCTCCCCCAAGTTCTTGGTGATGGCATGTACTGCCACTGGTGATGAACCGACACATTTGTTTTCTAACATTATTTGGTCTATCATTGCAGCACTATAGAATCCAAGAACTAAGGAAGGGAGGGGCAAACAAGCAATACAAGTATAAGGGGCCCAAATTCCCAATTCCATTGACTGACGACTAGTGCTTCATTATGTCAATAAATTGCCATAACCTTAACAACTGAATTTTCCTATCCTTATTTATATTCTAAATACATTTTGGTGACAAATGTTCATATTTTGTTAAGAAAAGTGGCGAGTTTTTTACTGTCCAAAGTATGTTCACGTAACTAACGACGTTAGTTAAACAGGCTCAATGCATTATGCAATGACGAGGAGGAGGAGGAGGAGGAGGAGGAGAAGAAGAGGTGTTCGTGCTGGGCGCTCGAACACCTAAAAAAACTGTTCACTAAATCTAATTTCAACCTCTTTTTGTGCAAAATTCCAAAATGGTTAATAAAACTCGTGCACATTTCCGTGCTCAAATAATTACAAAATATTGTAAAATTTTTAAGTAAGTTAACATAAATTCGGTGTCTGATATGCAATAAAGGAAATTTTGGGCCAGTTTTTGAGTGTTTTATTCAGTTTCAGAGAATCATTAACTCCTGGTTACAAACAAAAATACTCAATGATACATGTAAATATTTAGTTCAAAAGTGGGGGAAATCAGGACAAGTGGGGCAACTGTAAATATTGAAAAGCAGTGGCATAGCCAAAGGGTGGGACAGGAGGGCGGCCTCCTCCACTTGTTAGCAAAATAGTGTGTACTTTCACAAACTTGTTGGTATTTCTGAAATTCTGAACATCGGGAATTCAACCTGTATTTTGAAATAATTTGTGGGTTCATTTTAGTTTTGTGTCGGTTAATTCACCCCCAAAACAATGCTTTGCCCCTCTGATAATCCTATGAACAGGATGTGAAACCTGGGCTCTGAGCTTGGATGAGAGAAATCCGTAACTGGTTTTTTCAACAAATATTTATGCTATTTTTCTCTTAAACTTATTTGACGAGAAGTTTTTTATGGTATCAAGCATCTCTTGAAAAGATATAATTTTGTCTGAGGCGCAATCGATTTTAAGAATAGTCAGACAATATTCCCCATTCTGAATTTGTAAACATTTCAACGTTAAATCAAAAAAAATGAAAGGAAGACTTTATTGACCAATCACAGCAGAGCAATAAGCACAGCGATACGTATCAATGCACAGCATCAATTATTGAAATGATGTTACAACAATAATTGGAATTGACCAAGATGTCTGCTACCATCAACTTCACATCAACTGAGTAATGAGATTGAAATGCAGTAACTTTTTATCAAATTTAATGAGTAATTAAATGCCTCTTAAGCAATGAGGTGTTTAGATCCAACCTGCTTGCTGTGTTGACACCAGAGGCCAATTTCATACAGCTGCTCAGCAGAAAAAAGATTATTACCAAAACAAAACAAAACTTAACATATAGTGTTTGCTACCAGCTAAACTTTCATATAGAAGGTGGGTATCATTAAAAAGGCGCGCACACAGTTGTTGATTCTGGTATATCCAGTATACGTGACAACCTTCAAGCACACGCTTTATACCAAGACATCATTGATCAACCACACCAAAGCAATAAGCAGAGGGATACGTATCAATGCACAGCATCAATTATTGAAATGATAATGTTACAACAATAATTGGAATTGACCAGGATGTCTGCTACCATCAACTTCACATAAAGTGAGTAATTAGATTGAAATTCAGTCAGTTTGTATGGAATTTAATGAGTAATTAAATGCCTCTCATGCAATGATGTGTTTAGATCCAACCTGTCTGCTGTGTTTCATAGAGCTGCTCAGCAAAAAAAAATGGTTACACAAAAATTTACTTAACAGATTTTTTTGCTACCAGCTAAACTTTCACATAGAATGTGTGTATTTTGGCAGATAGTCTATTTTAAAATGCTTAGCAAAAATAATTGCTGAGCACAATTCTCTACTTATCAGATCTGTGGAATTGCCTCCTGGATAAAGAGGCAACCTGCTGAATGTGACCAGCCTTTGATGGTCTCAATACAAACTGAAGATGTTGCCCGTGCAAGCGCTTAGTATCTTAACAAGCGTGTACACTATTGTGTTATCAAATACATGGTTAAAATAGTTTCATAAAGGTGGCTTTCTATCTTGTTGGTAAGTTGATACGTTATACGCACGCGCATTGGTATAGTACAAGCATTATTTTGGCTACTTCCGGTTCCAAAGATGGCTGAACGTTGCGTGTAATTTAACCTAAATTCCATGATACGTTCAAAAACCGTGATTCTTGAGGCGGAAATTGACTTTGGTTAATACAAATGTGGGTCTTTACAACACAAAGGTTAAAGGCCAGTTCCAAGCTTTGTGATTGCTTGCACAACAGGACTTACCATAGTGGGAGAATGGCAAGGCATTTTGCGCATTTGTGCATGTGTGCTCATTTTGTATATCAAACTCAACCAATATATTTGTATTTTATTAAAGGCTTTACCGTAGTGTCTTTTTTATTATGATGCTTACTGTTATAATGTAATCTCAATTTATTAGGTGTTCGGGTATGTGCCTGAAACACCTATTGTTTTTTTGTTTTTTTTAGGTGTTCTGGTATGTGCCCGAAACACCACCTCTTCTTCTTCTTCTTCTTCTTCTTCTTCTTCTTCTTCTTCTTCTTCTTCTTCTTCTTCTTCTTCTTCTTCTTCTTCTTCTTCTTCTTCTTCTTCTTCTTCTTCTTCTTCTTCTTCTTCTTCTTCTTCTTCTTCTTCTTCTTCTTCTTCTTCTTCTTCTTCTTCTTCTTCTTCTTCTTCTTCTTCTTCTTCTTCTTCTTCTTCTTCTTCTTCTTCTTCTTCTTCTTCTTCTTCTTCTTCTTCTTCTTCTTCTTCTTCTTCTTCTTCTTCTTCTTCTTCTTCTTCTTCTTCTTCTTCTTCTTCTTCTTCTTCTTCTTCTTCTTCTTCTTCTTCTTCTTCTTCTTCTTCTTCTTCTTCTTCTTCTTCTTCTTCTTCTTCTTCTTCTTCTTCTTCTTCTTCTTCTTCTTCTTCTTCTTCTTCTTCTTCTTCTTCTTCTTCTTCTTCTTCTTCTTCTTCTTCTTCTTCTTCTTCTTCTTCTTCTTCTTCTTCTTCTTCTTCTTCTTCTTCGTATTGTCACGTATTTCAATCGAGCTCCGAAGTAAGTTGTTTATTTGACCTTATAGACCCTGGTACGGTCCCTAGTTTTTCACCTACTTGTAGTTAATTGTTTTATAGATTAGGCTAGGCTAACCTCCCTTGTCTGGCGTTTTTAATTTCATGATATTTGAGGTAAAATTTCCCACTTTCCTGTCTTAATTTGTAGCTGGGCTGGCCCTCATGGCCAGTCAAGCGAGACATCCATTCAGGGGCAGTCGAGCGTGAACACGGCTGCCCCACCGGCTAACTGTTCCCGGTGACGAGCCTTTCGGTGCAGTAACCAGGAACAATGGGTAACTTTCAAAGCCTCTGATAAAATCTCCATTCAAACATACATTGACGCCTTTGTTAATCAATACCACCCGAAGAAGTCGTTTCTGCCTCTCGTATTTCCAATGGCCGGTAGCTATCTATCTACGCTCGAGCGGCGGTCATCGACGCGACTACTCACGGTCTGACACTTGGTGACTCTTTTTCGAACTCACTCCACTTATCAAACCTACTACTCGTCTCACTCTCTCTAATGTTTGCAGGAAATCCCTAATTATGTCCTTGCTCATTATATCTCAAGTTTCTGCAAAAGGTGGTGTCTCAGATCAAACCCATACCACTTGGTTTTAAAAGCAAGCAGCTTTCACATATCATGTCTTTCAGAAGACAAGTCCAGGTACTCTTCAATAATAACGTCACCTCCGGATCACATTAACTTCACATTTGCGGGAGTTAACTATCGGTCTTCCTATCCACCAGAATCGTCAAATGCTTTAACTGTGGAGAATACAGCCCGCATATCAGTCGCTCTTGCAAAAACCTAACAGTAAAGCACCCAGTAATGACACCACAACCCCTCAACCCCCTCCCACTATTATCCATGGTAAAAACAAATCAGACCCCCAAACACCCACCTAAGAACCCCCAATCCATTGCCCCACCGGCCCCTTTAGTAGTACGAAGGCCCCCACTAAGCTATTTTGGCCCCGAAGGTCCTTAAATTTCCTGCCTCTTCTAAGGCGGCCTCTTTGAGTGCCACACAGTCCAAAAGCTGTCGTTTCCAGACAAGCTACCCAATTCCGTTAATCCCTCTGATTCAATGCCTGAGCTCAACAACTCTAGTTCTGCTATTTTTCGTCGGTTCCTCCCCCTCCCCTTTTCAGGCTTCATCACTTGCCTAGTGCAAGTGGAGGGCTCCGTCTCTTCCCCTCACCCTCCTTGTCCCATCCTCTGTCCCACCCCTCACCCATCCCCTCCACCCTCGCCCCTCCTCTGGTAAGGAAAGATCAACTGATCCTCACCTCTCAATCTGGGGCTCCCTCCCGCTCCTTCAGACTGTTTTCTGTTTTTATCAAGAAACAGTCCCCTCCCAAATCTCAAACTATAACAACCTAGTCCCCCTTAAACACCCCTCACCGCCACGTAAATTGGAAAATCACTACCCCCAATGCAAATCTCTTCCCCTCCCAGCCCTCAGTGCCGCCTCCCCTCAGTCTCCACCCTGCCCCACAGCAGGGCGTGCTGTCACTGACTCCGACCTGTTGGATGACACCCAGACTACTGATGATATTTGCGATCCTCACCGCCGACTCCTTACACACTTGCAAGGGGCCCCTTTCTAACGTGGAACTGATAAGGTTCCTCTCCACAGTTAAAGCCAGAAGAAAACCGAAGTCATTGCTCAATTCACTCCCAATCTACCTGGGCTTGTCAAGCAACTGAAGCCCTTGCGTAACAGCCTGCTGCGAAAAAGCATGCAGCAGAGTTTCAAAGCTAATTAAAAACTCGATATGTAACTTCACCAACCATGGATTATTTACTCCCAGTAATTTTGTATTTTTGTAACAATGACCTGTCCTGCTAACTTACTTAACACAGGGGTGTCCTCCTCCATCCAAGAATGCCGCTTTCCAAACTTACATCGAAAAGACTTCAAATAACTTCGATGTTGTTTTCCTTCAAGAGACCAACGACCTTAGTGAAAATTGTGCTTGTTGGAAACTCTGACTTACACTCCGTACTGTTCCCCAGCCCTGCCCGGGGTCGAGTCCACAACCCTCATTAAAAACCCAAACGTCCATGTTTCTGACTCTAAAGTTATTTTGAAAGTTATATTCTATATCACCAAGATTGTCTTTAACAATACTTTCTACCACCTGTACAATGTTCTTATTCTCAAACTGATTATACGGCTCTGGAGGTCATCCGTGCTCTTTTCAATCACTGTGGTCAGTGCAGTGACAGTGTCATTGTAATCGGTGGTGACTTTAACTGTTACAATTAATCCGTCCATTGATCGTCTGTGTAGAGCCGACTGAGCATCGGCAAAAAATCTCGTGGCTCTCAATGATACTGTTAATTTTCTTTTCTTTGTGCGATGTCTGGCGTAGACGGAACCCCTCATTACAGAAGTTTACCTGGCTCAGAAATAACCCAAAGCAATCCAGTGGTGTTTCTGAGCAGGCTAGACCATTTTATGTCCCATTTAATCTTATGTCTAGCGTTCTTTCCTGCAACATCAATCCCTGCTCTCTGTCTGATCACTCAGCGGTTTCTTTTGTCTCATTAAAACCCATTCAAGACACTATAGGGGAGCGCCTATTGGCACTTTAAAAACCAACTCCTGCTCGAAGATAATGTTTACAAAGGATATTGTCACTCATTTTTGGACTGACTGGAGAAATAAACCGACAATTTTCTGACCTTGGTGCCTGGTGGGATTTGGCAGGTCAACTGAAATCCCCTTTCTCAAATGTGCGAGGCTAAAGTCTCGCATGATAAGCGCGAACTTTTTCGTCAAATGAATGCCTCTATTGACGAACTTCGGTCCGCGCCAGACTTCACACAGGAAACTATACGTGCTCAATGAGCAGAAAAATCATTTAAACATTTTTACTTAAAACGAGCGCGTGGTGCTCTCGTCAGGTCGCCTTCAAACACATCACAGAGGTCGACACAAGCTCGTCCTACTTTTTCAGCTCGAAAAATCTCCTCTAAATCTAAAACCATGACCAATATTCGCTTGCCATCCGGCACGGTTACTGAGAATCCAGATGAAATTAAATCTCACGTGCGCGAATTTTACCGTACTCTATACAATAATGTCCCCAGCTGGCGAGAGCGCCCGCGACACTCTTCTCTCAGATTTGTCCTCGCTTGACCCTCAGGACTCGGAAGATCTCGACAATCTTCTGACTCCTGAGGAACTTGACCTTGCCGTTAAGCAACTCAGCAATAACAAAAACACCCGGCCTTGATGGTCTGTCTTGTGAATTTTTCCAGCATTTCTGGCCTCTTCTAAAAATGATTTATGTGTCTGTTTTTAACCACGCTATTGCCTCAACCTACCCCATTCCTTTAAAGAGCTGTTTATCTCCCTTATTCCAAAAAGGAGATCTCTCCGATATTGCTAATTGGCGTCCTGTCTCTATTCTCCAATACTGACTATAAAATCTTTGCTAAGTTGCTGGCAAATAGGCTCAAGCAACACATTGAATGTATTGTTCCACCGGACCAATCATATTGCATCCCAGGTCGCTCGATTTACGACAATATCCTTTTGATTAAAGACATAATTAACTTCTCCAATTTTAACGATACTCCCTTGCCGTGCTCAACCTTGATCAGAGAAAGCTTTTGATAATGTTGACCACGGCTATTTCATTGATACCATGAGAGCCATGGGGTTTGGTGACCGCTTTATTTCCTATGTCAAACTTTTGTACAACAGTGCCGAGAGCCTCATCAAGGTTGGTGGTTCACTCACTGCCCCCTTCCCTGCAGAGAAGGTATTCGTCAGGGCTGTCCGCTCTCGGGACTGTTATACTCCATCATCAATTGAGCCCCTACTCAACACCCTAAGAAATCGTTTAGGCACCAATGGGTTCCCTCTTCCCGGAACCGATCAATACCAGCAGGTTTCGGCCTACGCGGAACGATGTTTCAATTTTTGTCACCATTGATTCCGGTTTTAAAATTGTTGATGAAGTGTACCAACTTTTCATTAAATCTCTGCTGCTTGCCTCAATTACCGCCATAAATCACAGGGGCTGTGGGTCGGGTCATGGACCGGAAGAAACGACGAGCCCCTGAACTTCCACGTTGGAACAATGAAGACTTCCCTTCCTTGGGGTTCACTTGAAGCAACACTAATCACTACATAAACAAAACTGGGGAACGCTTGCAAAACTAAACTCTGCAACACACTTTCCCGCTGGAAAGGCATTGCATCTACCCTTTCATACAAAGGCAAAGTCCTTATCGCCAACCAACTTGCCGCCTCAAAATTTTCCATTGTTTAGCTGTTCTCTCTCCCCTGATAACCTCCTAAGTGAACTCCAGATATGCTCGTCGATTTTGTCTGGTCAACAAAGACACCTCCTTAAGAAAACCATTCTTTATCTCGTAAACCTGACAGGAGGTTTGGGTCTAGCCTGCCTCAAGCACGCGTGCTCACCTTCAAAGGCTCTCCCTTAATCAACGATATCTCAATCTCTGTCCACACCCCGCGTACAACATGATAATACAATCTCCATAAATATATGAACCTTAATCTCGACTTCCAACTTTTCTTACCACACCTTCCCAAATTCTACACTAGCCTCCTGCTTCTATATGGTGAGCTCTTGCGTTGGACGGCGTCCGGAGCTCGCGTTGAAATACCCTCTGATTCGATCAACCATGTTCTCAATCTTCCCACATAATAGTCCTCTTCTTACCGATAAAGCTGATGATGGGGTGCTCTTCCCTGCGACTACTTTCCCATGGAATCACGCTTGTCAAGCACCTCGTTAATTCGAACACCGGTATGTGGAAAGGGCCAGAGATTTTCAACCTCACTCGAGGCCCTTCGTCAACCTCTCTCCGACTTCTTCATCTTGATATTCCAACATCTACATCGGGTATATTCAATACCTTTCCTTTTGTCTTCAATGTAACCGGCGTCCGTCCGGTAATCCTCAAGTTTTCGCTCGTCCAGATTCTCCTATGGACTTCACTTCCACTTGTCCAAATGGACTCTCTGCGTATTCAAAACATATGTATGCAATCTTCAACAACCAAGTTAACTCATCCTCCTCTCATACAATCACCTACTGGCATAAATCCGGACTTTTGATTTTCAAAATCCTTTCAATGGAAAAGAAATATACCAGCTTCCCACTTCAAAGAAGGAAGGGATACGCAATTCAAACTCCTCCATAATATTCTTCCTCCCTTCCAGTTCTTCACCATCTCAAGCCCTGACATCTGCTCCTCCTGCGGCTGGTGTGGAGAGAGGGAACACTTCTTCATCTTTTCATTCTCTGCCCTGCCATTCAGCGGTCTCAACCTGCTACACTCTCTTCTACATAGCATCCTTCCAGATCTTCAACGACTTCGAACTATACTGGACTCTCGTTCCTTGTGCTGAGGTCGCTCCAGGGGCAGTCCGTCTGTCAACTACCTCATCATCAGCTTTAAACATGTTATATACTGGCTTTACAGAACCTGTGTTTGTCCGAACCCTCACATTATTTGGCGCAACTGCTTACAACGAAGATTATCACCGATTACCAATATCACAATCTTTGTAATAACCTTTCGGGTTTCCTTAATAAATGGTCGTTTAACGACACTATCCCCACTCTGTTAAGAATGAGTTAACATGGTTGATCTAATCCTACTACCTGACCTCTCGGTCCACCTTTTCCCCTTTCGACCCACCTTGTGAACAGCTACTCCAATCTCTCTCTGATTGGAGGCAAGGCGTATACCACTGTTCATGGTGGGGTCCTCTCTGCTCTTTTCTTTCTCTCTCTTTGGGAGCCGCTGGAGTGGGTTTTAAGACCCACACCAGTAATGCCAGTGGCTCCCCCACCGGGGATCCTCAGGGGAGTCTGCTTGCACCATGGTGCTTGTAGTCCCCCCTTTTAGAGGCCCTTTCCCTTCTTCCTTTCTTCCACTAAACCTTTTGTTTATTATCGATTGAATTATCAATGTATTATTGTTTTCATTTACTAATGTATTTTTGTAGTTTCTTTGTTAACAATGTAAACCTATTTTTAGTTCACAGTAACATTGTAAACCACCAATTTTTGGTCAAACATTGTTTATTATTCTTTTATTTGTACATTTTGTATTGTTTGTTTGGTTTTGTAAATAAAGTTTTCCTTGAAAAGTCAAAAGTCTTCTTCTTCTTCTTCTTCTTCTTCTTCTTCTTCTTCTTCTTCTTCTTCTTCTTCTTCTTCTTCTTCTTCTTCTTCTATTCTTCTTCTTCTTCTTCTTCTTCTTCTTCTTCTTCTTCTTCTTCTTCTTCTTCTTCTTCTTCTTCTTCTTCTTCTTCTTCTTCTTCTTCTTCTTCTTCTTATTCTTCTTCTTCTTCTTCTTCTTCTTCTTCTTCTTCTTCTTCTTCTTCTTCTTCTCTTCTTCTTCTTCTTCTTCTTCTTCTTCTTCTTCTTCTTCTTCTTCTTCTTCTTCTTCTTCTTCTTCTTCTTCTTCTTCTTCTTCTTCTTCTTCTTCTTCTTCTTCTTCTTCTTCTTCTTCTTCTTCTTCTTCTTCTTCTTCTTCTTCTTCTTCTTCTTCTTCTTCTTCTTCTTCTTCTTCTTCTTCTTCTTCTTCTTCTTCTTCTTCTTCTTCTTCTTCTTCTTCTTCTTCTTCTTCTTCTTCTTCTTCTTCTTCTTCTTCTTCTTCTTCTTCTTCTTCTTCTTCTTCTTCTTCTTCTTCTTCTTCTTCTTCTTCTTCTTCTTCTTCTTCTTCTTCTTCTTCTTCTTCTTCTTCTTCTTCTTCTTCTTCTTCTTCTTCTTCTTCTTCTTCTTCTTCTTCTTCTTCTTCTTCTTCTTCTTCTTCTTCTTCTTCTTCTTCTTCTTCTTCTTCTTCTTCTTCTTCACAGGGTAAGTGTTGTACACCTCGAGCTCTGATTGTGACGGTTATTTTACCGGGTTTAGTCCCCCTCTGTCAATTTATTGCTTGCCAGTGTGTTATTTATACTTTATAGATCATTATAGTGTATTTTAAGTCTAACTTACTTTTTGCTAAAGAGGTTTTTGAAGGTGTTTTTATTTCTTAATTTTGGGTTGTTTCTTTTACCAAGACTAGCCGTTATGGCCAGTCAAGCGGCAACAATAGCGTAACAACGACACTTTTGGAAGCATAACTCGCAAGGACGGTGTCACGTTTCACTCAACCATGAAATTCCTTTAAACAATTACTTGAAATCTTTTGTTAAAAGCATGCCTGATGCACACATTGTCTCGGCCTCCCGTATTTTCAAACAGCCGTATTGCTGTGCCTAAATTCTCGTAATGACGTGGAACACGCCATCCTGGAGGGCTTTGAACATAACAATGAATTCATGGAAATCACTCCACTTGTCAGACCCGCCATTCGTATTGTTTTCTCAAATGTATAAACCGATCCCCAACGCCGTTCTTGCGAGTAATGTTGCTGATTTTGTAAACTGGTGTCCCCAATCCGATCCATTCCCTTAGGAATTAAAGACTCGAACTTATCCCATGTCATGTCTTTCAGAAGACAAGTGTATGTTCTGATTAAACCTAACATAACCCTCCCAGACCACCTTAATCTGTCTAACAACGGCGTAACCGTTGTTTATCTCTACCGAATCAATAAAGTGTTTCAACTGTGGTGAATTCGGTCATATGAAAAAAGCAAGAAAAGCTCTACTTCTCAACCCGATGCTCAAGAACCTTCTACCGAAGACAACCCTCTGAACCCAAAACCAACATTCATTCCTCCAAAAATAAATCTGATCCCAAACATCCTGCCAAAAATTCCAAGCCCTCTAACACTCCGAAAAGAACACGTTCTTTTGATTCCATCCACCTCAAATCCCACCCACTCCCAAGCAAACCCCTCGTCCTCCTCCCAAAACACCCCCACCCCACCCCTCCTCCACCAAACCAACGGTCGTCGGCTGTTTTCAACCTGCCATCCTCAATCACCCCCCACCTTCCCAACCAGCCGCTACTGATACACCCCCCTAGTACCAAACCCACTGAACCCACTGGGGCCTTTTCGTCACCTCCGGCCCCCTTCAGGCAATTTCCCCCTTTTTCCACTGTCGTTTCTAAGAAGAAACAAACCAAGTCCCTAGCCAAAGGCTGGAGGTCCCCCCCCCCTCACCACCGGCTAGCCACGCTACCCGCCTCTCCAATCCCCCCGCCTCCTACTCCTCCTACACCGATGGACGACCAGGATGGCAGCGACAACGAATCCGTCTCGTCTGACATGAGCCAATTCGCCCCGGAATTCGACGATTCTCCTCCTCAGATTCCCAAGGCCCCCCTCAAAAATGAAAAATCAAATTTCTCAAATGTGTGAAATCCAGCAAAAAACTTTGCTAATTGCCCGTAAATTCACACCTGATATTCCCAGGCTGGTCAAACAGCCCAAACCCTCAGAAATATCCCCCTCCTTCAGAAGCGCCAGCAGCAGAGGTTAGGCTTTTAATTCGAAGACTTGATCCTGATGAACCCCTCCTTCTTCATAAACAATGATTAGTTTCTTTTTCTTTTTGTCATGGCTCTAAGCTTTGCCACGCTGAACACCGGCAGGTGCTCAGAAAATTAAAGAATCTCAGTGTCAAAACTTTTTGATTTAACTCTCCATAACGGATGTTGTTCTCCTGCAGGAAACCTATAACTTGACCGAAAATTCTTTGTGTTGGGAACATTGGCCTTATCGCGTCCTGCGCACGGGTGAGACGCCTGGGACGGTGTTACAACTTTGTTTAAAAAAAAACTGCGACTTTAATATCATTACTTGCTGTACTATTTTTAAAACTATCTTTTGTATCTTAAACTTGACTTTCATTTACCATCTACCATGTTTATAATTTTCTAATTCCTCAGAAAGACAGTCCCAACTTCAGATATATTAGTTCTTTTCTTTCTCACTGTACCGAGCACAATGACGGTTTTTTGTTCTCGGCGGTGATTTTAACTGTACTACTAATGCCCTTCTTGACCGTTTCGTAACTCTAATGAAAGAAGATATAAAGTCGCTAATGCTTTAGAAAACTCTTTTAATGAACTAAGTGTCAGCGACGTCTGGCGGAGACAAAATCCCACTAAGTGCGAATATACCTGGTTCAGAAATAATCCTGCCAAGGCTTCAATTCCCAAAAGCCAGACTGGACAAAATCCTTATTTCTGATGCTCTTCTCCCTTCTGTCTCTCCTGCAAAATTTCACCTTCCATTTCAGACCACAGTGCCGTCTCCCTCACTTAAAATCACGTCTTCCAGACGAAGGAAGCTCGCACTGGCACTTTAATAATTCTCTCCTCGAAAATAAGAATATACCAACATCATTCTTCTCTTTCTCAACCAATGGCAATCTCCAAAAGCCTAACTACAGTAATATTCGCACTTGGTGGGATGTTGGCAAATGTCACATCAAAGCCTCACTCAGATGTTCGGCTCAAAAATGCCGACATCAAACGACAGACCATCAAAAATCTCAATGAAAACATAGAGTTGCTTCAGTCTTCGCCAGACTTGTCCCCTGACACTCAGCAAGTTCTCGAGAACAACGAAATGCTCTGAGATCATTATACGAACAGGGCACGAGGCCCCTTCCCGAGCGCGTTTCATGTTTACCAACAAGTGGACGCTTCGTCCAGCTTTTCTTCGGTATGGAAAAATCGACATCGATGAGCAAACATCTCTCTAAAATTCGGCTACCCTCCGGAACTGTCACTAACAGCCCAGTGAAATAAATTCTCATGTTTGCAATTTTATCAAACCCTTTACAAACGAGCCCATACCGAAGAAAAAGCTGAGCGCCTGTTTCAAAATATCCCTCTCTCGATCCCTGTGACGCAGAGGACTGCGATGAGCCTTTCACAACCGAAGAATTAGACGTCGCGGTTAAACAACTTATAAATCTCCCGGTCTCGACGGCTTAACGTCGGAATTTTACCAGTTTTTCTGGCCGGCCCCTAAAAACGATATATTGTCTGTTTTAATAACTCCATTTTATCTGGCTCTTTACCGGGTTTCCTGCAGGAGGCCATAATCACGCTTCTCCCCAAAAGGGACCTCCTCGACATAGAAACTGGCGCCCGGTATCTCTTCTGAATGATTAACAAGATTTACGCTAAAGTCCTAACAAATAGATTAAAATGTCATCAACCAAGTCGTTCACTGTGACCAGAGTTATTCGGTGCCAGGGCGCTCTATCTTTGACAATATTAATCTCATCAGGGACAGTCTTTTATTTTGTAATTCTAATAATCTTCACTCTGGCTTTTTAGTAATCTAGATCCCTGAATAGAAAGCCTTTGACAATGTCGACCACGATTATCTTTCTTAACACCCTAGAGGAAAGCGCATTGGGTTTTTGGCCAACGGTTTTATTCTTATATTAAGTCATGGTATTTCCAATGCCCAGAGGTTTAAATCCAAAGTGGCCGGATCACTCACCTCCCCCCTTTTCTTTTGAAAGGAATCAGACAAGGTGTCCTCTCTGCCGGCCTACTTTACTCCAATCGTAATCGAACCTTTTTACACACACTTCGCATCAAACTTAACGGCTTAATTGGGCCTAAAACTTCCTTGCGACAATGGAATTTTTCCCAGGTTGTCTCCGCATTACCGCGAGCCAACGCCTACTATTTTTAACCGATAATCGTGGTTTCGACATTGTCAAGGGCAACGTTTATTCTTTAACGCAATAAACCTCTGCTGCTGGTTAAATGCGTATGTCAAATCCCAGGGTCTGACATGGGTCCGGTTCGTGGACGCATCTAGATCCTGACCAACCCCTCCATTTCCAAATGGAATAGTGAGGTTTGGTCTTCGCCTTGAAATTCACCTTGTAACGCTCTAATCATTTCATCCAAAAAACTGGCAATCGTGCCGACAAAAGCTCGACAAATGTCTCTCTCGCTGGAAACGCTTTTCCTTAAAAATGTCTCCTCAAAGGTCGAGGTTCAAATGGCCAATCAACTTGCCGCCTCCAAAAACCTCTCTCGCCACTGTGCCCCAGAATCCATCTTGGGTGAATTCCAGAGGAAAACTTATGATTTTTATTTGAGTCTTAATGGCAAACACTGGTTAAAGAATCTATCTAACATAGAAACCCAAGACAGGGGACTGGGACTTTCCTGTCTCCAGGCACGCGTGCTCGCTTTTCGATTCAATTTATTGCACTTTCTTTTCTCAAGCATCTAACAACATCCATCGTTTGATTTCATCAGGTTTATTTCCGCCAATATCGAAAGCACTCGGGTTTCGACCACGAAACTCTTCTATTCTGTTATCGGATTCCCATTTTCTCTCTCACTACTGCACATTTCGACACGGTGAGTTGCACTGCCTGTGCCTGGATAACAATAAAGGCTCAATTACAACACTGCCTACCTAATTTTCTTCTTTTAATGAATTTACCAGTTAATAAGCTCTTTTTCAATAGAGATTAACAGGGACGGATGGCCTCCTGCACAGCGACGCTTATGGCGCGTGGGATCCCGACTCGTTAAACACCTGCTCTGACGGAAACCACTGGTACGCAATGGCTTCCCCTGAACACTACCGAGGAATCGACGCACTGCCCTAGGATATCCACCCGATGTCTCTCAGCGGCTTGGAAAAAACACACAGTATCGTTTGGGCCTCTCCAGCGACTTTAACAACGAAAATGCAGGATGCCGTCGGTCAGGTAAATCTTCTCGTCTCAACCACCCCCCGCCCCCACCGGACATCACAATGGTGAGCCAGATATTGGACGGTGCTGATCGCTCCCTACGAAAACTATCTGACAATAGCATCAACGCACGCTATCAACTCCCTTTCCTGCCACGTACAATCACCCATTGGCGGCAAAATCGGCTACCTCGATGAGGGCACTAATTTCAAATGGAGGAAACACACCACCGTCTCCCGACCTCAAAAAAGAAGGTTGACATCCAGTTTAAACTTTTCCACAATTTTTTGCCGTCGCTACCAGTACTCCTACCACATAAGACCGAATCCCGATTTCCTCCTCGAATTGCGGGTGGTGGTGGGCAAAAAGCACAATTGACCATCTTTTCCATCACCTATCGGCTATACAACCATGCCGCTTGAGATCACTACACACTCATATTATCTCCAACGTCTTATTTCCACAAACAACCCTTGAGCTTTCGACTCCTACTGGACGCTTATCCCACACGCCAAGGAGGGTCACGGAAAAGTCGTCGTCCGTCTCTGCAATTATCTCATTATTAGTTTTTAAAGCTGCGCTATTTGCTGAGCACACATCTTTCCGTCAAATTTTTTTGTGAATCCATTAATTGTATGGCAATCGCGTCAAACACAAAATTCTGTCCGACTACTTTTACTACAAATCTTCCAATAACTTCTCCGCTTTCAAAAAAACAAGCCTGGTACATCCATGACGCCATTTCACTTTAACCGAAAGAAAACACCTTTGGTTTTATTTAAAACACTTTGATTTTATCACTTTTTCCCATTGTTAATGCGCTTAACGCATTTCTCTTTTATATATAAATTTAATCCTATTTGCTTATGTATTCAATTGAAACTGTCTTATTTTTAATTTATATTATGTATATTGTTTTAATATTGATTAGAACAATAAAGTTTCAGTTGAAAAGATCAAAAGTCAACTAATAACTAACTTCTATCTTATGTCTTCTTCTTCTTCTTCTTCTTCTTCTTCTTCTTCTTCTTCTTCTTACTTCTTCTTCTAACATTCTTCTTCTTCTTCTTCTTCTTCTACTTCTTCTTCTTCTTCTTCTTCTTCTTCTTCTTCTTCTTCTTCTTCTTCTTCTTCTTCTTCTTCTTCTTCTTCTTCTTAACTTCTTCTTAACTTCTTCTTCTTCTTTCTTCTTCCTTCTTCTTCTTCTTCTTCTTCTTCTTCCTTCTTCTTCTTCTTCTTCTTCTTCTTCTTCTTCTTCTTCTTCTTCTTCTTCTTCTTCTTCTTCTTCTTCTTCTTCTTCTTCTTCTTCTTCTTCTTCTTCTTCTTCTTCTTCTTCTTCTTCTTCTTCTTCTTCTTCTTCTTCTTCTTCTTCTTCTTCTTCTTCTTCTTCTTCTTCTTCTTCTTCTTCTTCTTCAATTCTTCTTCTTCTTCTTCTTCTTCTTCTTCTAACTAGCTTCTTCTTCTTCTTCTTCTTCTTCTTCTTCTTCTTCTTCTTCTTCTTCTTCTTCTTCTTCTTCTTCTTCTTCTTCTTCTTCTTCTTCTTCTTCTTCTCTGGCTTCTTTGTCTTCTTCTTCTTCCTTATAGGTCACGTTTTGATCAAGCTCCAGGAGTAAATGCAAATTTTTTGTAGCTTTTAGACCTTGAATTGTATGGTCACAGTTTTATATGTATCTTATTTGGTATTGTATCCTATAGAACCTGCAAGACCATCACCTCAAACTGTCCGGGTTCTATAATTTTTAGTGTGTTTACTGTAATTTCTCGTTTTTAATTTGGTTATTTTCGGCCTCTGGCTGGTCGTGCATGACCAGTCAAGCATCACCATTGAAAAGGGTCCAGCCAGCCAGCGTGAGCACGGCTGGCCCTGCTCCAGTATTCCGGGACATGAGTGGAGCCTTGTCAGCGTCTCACCAGGAACAATGGCGTCTCTTTCAATGCTGACCAGGAGTTGTCTGGTACAAACTGTTATGCGTAGACGCATTTTACTGCACATATGCCCCAAAAAAAAGTGATTTCCGGCCTCCCAGATACCAAATGGCCGAATCGCAATCTACCTAAACTCGAGGAAGAGAGTAATCAACGCCGTTCAGAAAGGTTTAGTATACCATTGATTCGCTTTCTTGAGCTCACTACCTCGTTCCTAACTCGTCTCCCATACTATCTAATGTTTATCACTGAAATACCAAACTCGGTCCTTGTCCAGCAACATTTCCTCTTTTTGTAAAGTAGTGTCACAAGTTTCGACCCATTCCTGAGGTTCAAAAAATGAAAAGTGCTTACGTGCAGAGCTTCAGGAGACAGGTGGGTTCTTTTTAAAGTCCAAATATCATCCTCCCGACCACATTAATTTCTCATTTTTGCAATGTCAATTATCGTGTTTCTATCTACGGAGTGGATGCGGTGTTGTTTTAATTGCGGGGAGCGGACACATCAGCCGCTCCTGCAAAAAAACACAAAAATTCCACGATAAACATGACGCAAAATGACACAACCTCCAACCCCCTAAACCACACCACCACGATCTTCGTGCACAATAAGAAATCAGACCCTAAACATCCTTGTCCTCCCAAACGGTTCGAAGCACCCAACCCGCCCGATCCTGCTGCCGCTACGACTGCGCGTCCCGCGTCTGGACGGCCGGACGCGGAGCTCAAGCAAACCCCGCGTCCGATGCGCCAGCTCGGCCGCCGCCCGATCATTCCATCGGGGGTGAGGTGCTGACCCCGGGCGCATGATCTTCCTCCTCCGCTGGAAACTCCCAAGGTCCTCGGCGAGGGGCGGATGCGGAGCGCGCCAGTGGTGCTTAACACTGATCAGAAAACCATCTCGCCTGGTACTTCCCCTTCCCAACCATCCTCCGTCCCACGCAATATAAGCAATTCTCTGTAATGCGGGCTCGCCACCTGCACCCACGAGAAGTTTTTCTGATGTTGTTTCAAAAAGGGAAAGCGGTACGCCCACACGCCTTCTTCGACCCCTCCAAAGTTCGCTTCATCAATGCTACTAAATGCACCATCCCCACCAGAAACTTGCAAAGGGGTGTCAGAGCCTGACAAAACAATTCCCCCTCTCTTCCCCAGCTCTAGGATAGACTCCCAGACTCTCTTTTTCCCCCTACTCCATCCTCCACCGTCATGGACACAAAACACCGACACTGACTCCATGTGGGGGATGATACTCGAACAGACGATGATCTCCCTGGCTGAGCATATTCCCCATCTCCAAAGGCCCCCTCTCACAAACTGAAACTGAAATTAATTTCCTGTCTTCTGTAAAATAATCTATAAGCTGTGAATTACTAAAATAGTTGCCAGAAAATTCCACTAGCAATATCCCCCCCCTGGTAACAAGTTAAAACCACTTACGTAACAATCCCCTGCTCCAATAAAAACATACAGCAGAGGATCCAGAAACTATATATAAAACTCTAAATAAATAAAAGTTGTCTCCTTTTCTCTGTCCCTTCTGTTCATTGGTGTGTTCTTTCAGTTTCATCATTATGTGTGCCCATAACTCTGCTTTGTTTGCCCTTATGATGGCGCTGTCCTGCTCACCTGTAAACACCAGGCTGTTCCGCTCCCACTCCTGAACGCCTCCTTTCAAGAAATATGTGGAAAACATTGTTATTTCTTGCAGATAATGTTATTCTTTTACAAGAAACGCGTACACGTTAAACGAGAAAAAATACTTGCTGGAACTTGTGGTCCCACACACCCTTTTTGCTCCCCCGGGCCTACTCGAAGGGCTCAGGGGTCACTCACTTTAATCAAAATAATAATAATGTTAATCTTCTTTCTTCATTATGCCGTTTTTTGAGGCTATATGTTTATGTACTCAAAAATTTACTTTAAGAAAACATTGCTTATCATATTTATAATACTAATTCATAGAATGACCAAAATGCCAATAATACTATTATTTCCCTTCAGGACCACTGTTCCAGCTAACGGTACGACGAGTGTCATCATAATTGGAGGTGACTTTAATTGTACCGATATTACGGCCATTGATCATCACCAATGTATGCCATCGAACGCCGATATAAAGAGGTGTCGCATGGCTCTAAAAGACGCTGTCAATGGATTGTCTCTTTTATGATGCCTGGCGCAGACTGAACCCATTAGAACAAAAAATTCACCACCTGGCTTAGAAACAATCCCTCCAGCGTATTGTGGCGTTTCAATCCAGGCTGGATCGTTTTACGTTCATTCTAGTATTATATCCATTCAAACATGTCGTATTGTTCCCTGTTCTTTATCAAACCACTCTGCGGTCTGCCCTTGTTGTAAACTCCCTCCCAAAATCGGAAGGGCTGGCGCCTGGCGGCATTTTAATAACTCTCTGCCTTGATGATAAATATTGTTGTAATAATATTATAACGCAATTTTGGACAGATTGGAAAGCGAAAAAGGTGCGACTTCCTAGTCTCGCTTCTTGGTGCGGGACTTCGGGAAGTCGCACGGTAATATCTTTCAAGCATAATGTGCGGCTCCGTCGCCAACGAAAACGACGAATATCTTTCTACAATTAAACCAAAAAATTGATGAACTTCAGTCTGCGCCAGGAACTTAACGCCTTATAAACTAGAGATACTCTTGCCGAACAAAGAAACAATGGTTAGATTATCTTCTCAGAACTGAAGCACAGGAATGCGCTTCCTCGTCCGAGATCTCGTTTTAAACATACAAAATGAGACTGGCCCAGCTCGTGCTCCACATGTTCTTCAATCTTGAGAAATCAAATTCTCTCTCCTAAAATATTTTCTCAAATATCGCGTCTCCCTTCTGTGTCTTGTGCGCCGAAGGCCCAGGTGATATAAAAGCGCATATCGCGAAATTTTATAAAACACTTTACAGCCGAGTTCCAACTGACGAGTGCCCTCAGATTACCCATGATAACCCAGTGGTCAACTAAACTAGACTCCGGTGATGCAGAGACCATTGATAGTCCTAGATCTGTCTCTCTCCGAAAGAACTTAACCTCGCTGTCACAACCGGCAAGGAAAACAAACCCCGGGCTTGACGGACTCATTAATTTTTCCTCATTTTCTGACCTTTATTAAAAGATGACTTTCTTTCAGTTCCTTGCAATGCTTCTATGTTCTGGAATTCTTTACCTCCATTCTTTTTCGACCCAAGGAGCTGTCATCACTCTGCTTCCTAAGAAGGGAGACTTGTGCCCGATCACCAAATTTGGCGCCCTGTCTCCCTTCAGCTTCTCAGATATAACATCTTTGCCAGGTTTAACGCCAACGGGCTGAAACAATCCATTGGCAGCGTCATCAAAGAGATAAGTTATTGCGTCCCAGGACGTTTCGATTGTAATGTATTAACATTAATCTCATTCGAGGACGCATATTTTTCTCCAACTCAAATGACACGTTCCTCTAGCGTGATGATCAGTGTACCTTGCAGCGAAGAAAGCCTTCGATAATGTTGATCGCGGCTATCTTTTCTAATACAATGAGAGCCGTATAGGCTTCGGTGCTCGTTTATTTCTTATCTACAAATCTTGTTGCACGGGGGTGCCGAGAGCGCCCTTGCCAAAGTTTGTGGCTCCTGACCTGTCCCGCTTTTCATTTTGAAAGGACCGATACGTGAGATGCCACTCTCGGGCCTACTTTATATACAATCGCTATCGAGGCCTTTACTCCAACGTCTTAAGAACAAAGTGTTAATGGAATGTTAGTTTTCATCTCCCGAGCTTTTCAATTTTCGTGCGCCACCGTGTGTCGGCATACCGCAGACGACGTGTCCATTTCGTCACCTCCGATTCCGGGCTTCAAAGGAAGGTGGAAGAGGCGTATAGCCTCTTCAGTCCAGGACCTCTGCTGCACGTTTAAACACACAAAAGTCCAGGGTCTGTGGGCCGGCTCTGGACTATGGACCAGACAGAACGAGCGAAAGGCCACTAAATTTCTCCTGGAATGAGTGAGGGGCTTCCGCTTTCTAGGGGTTGCACATAGGAAACACAAACAATTACTTTAAACAAAACTGGGATGAAATGTAAATGAGCAAATTAAAATAAAACTCTCTCTTCTTGGTCCTGAGACTTTCCTTTCACTTTCATTCAAGGTGAAGATTATCATAGCTAATCAGCTCGCCGCTTCTAAATTTTTCACTGTTTGGCTGTTCTCTCCCCTCCGGAAAATGTCCTAAGTGAACTCCAGAACATTCTTGTCGATTTCGTCTGAGATCTAATAAACGACACTACTTAAAAAAACAAGTTCTCTTTCAAAAAAAACCCGACAGGGAGAGGATGGAGTCTTACATGCCTCAAAGCACGCATTCTCACTTTTAGATTCACACCATCCATCCGTTTTCTTAACCTATGTCTCCCCATCCCGCCTTTTTCTCGTCGGTCATTTTCTCAAACAATATATAAAAACTTGGGTTTTGATTACCAGCTCTTCCTTTGCAACTGATCCTAAATTTTTATACCAGGAGTCTCCCCCGTTTATTACAGTGAGATTTTGCGTGCTTGGACGGCGTCTGGAGCTCGCATCGAAACGCATAACCAGTCTCTATCAACCACTGTCCCTAAATTTACCAGCCTTAAATAGCCAATTTGCTAGTTTTACAGCTGATGGTGATGCGTCTCCTCCTGTGCGGCTTACGGCGTGCGGGATCAAACTCGTTCGTCATCTCCTGGATTGCTTTTCCAACCCGGGCCGTTGGATCGACCCCCGAGACTTTCCACGCTTCTTTTCAAGGACTTCGTCCTCCTCTCTCTTCATCTTCTACAATCCGACCTTCCAGCGTCAACATCGGACATTAATCCAAAACTTTCCTCTGCTTCTTCCACGAAGAGGGATGTCGTCTGCCTTTTTCTCAACTTCAAACATCTCCTTTCGTCCCACGACTCTCCAGTCATCTTCAGATTTACCTGTATTGACTGAAAATGGACTCTCCGCACCATCCAAAAAATCTCTACGTTATTTTCAACAAAGGAATCGCTCTGAATCTTCATCTTCGATACACACTGGAAAAATATTGGCTTTTCTCGACTCTTCAACTAAACTTCAATAGGGTGAACAAGTCTATCGCTTCTACGCATCTTCTAAAAAAGGAGGGTGACGTACAGTTTTAAACTGTTTCATAATTTTCTACCCTCCCTTGCCGTCACTGTCATCTAAATCCGGACTGTCTCTTATTCCTGCGGATGAATTGCGGAGAAGAGAGGAACCGATCCATCATCTATTTATTTTGTGCCTTGCAGTTACAGCACCCCGCCCAGTCAGACTTCTACATTCACTCCTCAACCGTCTTCCTGCCGTCTCTTCAACTCAACGGACATCTACTGGGCACTGATTCCCATTACGCTAAAGGATCGCGAGCAGGGAGGCGGTTCGCCGCGCCGTTCCTCATCATCAGTTGGCAAAACATAATTTACTATATTATATAGGACATCCCGTTTTCGGACCCTCTTATCATCTGGCAGCATCGGCTGAAAAATAAAATCCTCCTTGAATTTACCTATTATAATTTATGCAACGACCTTAATACTTTTTCTTAAAAAATGGTCCTGCAATAATGCCCTTTACTTTTTGAGTAATGATATTTTGACATAGTTGATCTAATCCTGACCCTCTCGGTCCACCTTCCCCCACATTTATCATTCCCACCCTTGTGAACAGCTACTCCAATCTCTCTCTCATTGGAGGCAGCAGAGTCTCACCACTGTTCACGAGTGGGGTCCTCTCTCTTTCTAACTTTCCTTTTCCTTTCCTTTCTTTCTCTTTGGGAGGAGCCGCTGGAGTGGGTTTAAGACCCACACCAAGTAATGCCAAGTGGCTCCCAACACCGGGGCCCTCGGGGGAGTCTGCTTTGCACCATGGTGTTTGTAGTCTCCTTATAGAGGGAGCCCTTTCACTTTCTTCCTTTTCTTCCTTTCTTCTTTCTTCATCAACTAGTCTTTGTTTGTGTCGATGATTTATAAATGTATTTTGTTTTGCATTTTACAAATGTTTATTGTTATTGTGCTTGTGTGTAACAATGTAAAGCCGAATCTAGTTTTTAATTACAGTAATATTTGTACTACTACTAATTTTTGATTTAAACATTGTTACTTATTCTTTTTATTTGTACAGAAATTTGTGTTGTTGTCTGTTTTTTTTTTTTTTGTAAATAAAGTTTTTTTTTTTGAAAAGTCAAGTCAAAAAAAGTCGTCTTCTTCTTCTTCTTTCTTCTTCTTCTTCTTCTTCTTCTTCTTCTTCTTCTTCTTCTTCTTCTTCTTCTTCTATTCTTCTTCTTCTTCTTCTTCTTCTTCTTCTTCTTCTTCTTCTTCTTCCTTCTTCTTCTTCTTCTTCTTCTTCTAGCCTAGCACAACTTCTTCTTCTTCTTCTTCTTCTTCTTCTTCTTCTTCTTCTTCTTCTTCTTCTTCTTCTTCTTCTTCTTCTTCGCCTAGCTTCTTCTTCTTCCCTTCTTCTTCTTCTTCTTCTTTAACTAACTTCTTTAACTTCTTAACTAACAACTTCTTCTTCTTCTTCTTCTTCTTCTTCTTCCTCATCTTCTTCTTCTTCTTCTTCTTCTTCTTCTTCACATATCTCAACAACCACAAGAGGGAAATTCACAATTTTTGCACCATTGTAGAGACTGTTATTTATCGAAAAATATTTACAAAAAGGTAACCCCAATTTGATCTTCTTCCTGTCCAAACCGGATGTCAAGTTTAATATTTAAAAAAATCAAATCTCAACAACCACAAGAGGTAAATTGACATTTTTGCACATTGTATAGATTATTAATTGTCGAAAATATTTACACAAAAGGTGACCCCTAATTGTGACCTTACTTCCCTGTCCAAACCAAGGTCAAAGTTTAATAATAATAAATTAAGGTAAATCTTGGATTCCCCTTTTAACATTAACAAATTTAAATCCCCAGAGACCACAATAATATTTTTTACAATCTTTTGTGCCGTTTTTATACATCTTGAAAAGCCTAAAGTATGTGCACAGTTATACACGCAATTTGACCTTCACGTATGGATTCCAAAGCGGAGTTAGAGTAAACAAATGTTCTAGAAAGCAGTTATTGTGGTAATTTCTAAATTCAGTATTGTATTGTATTCAAATAAACGTCTCGCGAGAACTTCAACAGACGTTAACGTTTGACTTTCTCCAACACTTCGAATTGATGACGTCATCATTTTAACGTCAACCGAAAAAACTTATATATAGTTTTTTTTTCTTCTTCTTCTCCCCATCGATTGTCTACAAACAACACATACTTGCAAACTTCACATGAACTTGGAACTTGTGATATACTTAGAACTTAACACGTAGATGAAACATGAGTTGTGACGTCATGATGAGGTCATCAAATATCGAATTACGATAAATCAAAGTTTAATATTTAAAAAAATCATATCTCAACAACCACAAGAGGTAAATTCACAATCTTTGCACCATTATTGTAAAAAAATATTTCCAAAAAGATGACCCCAATTTGACCTTACATCCTGTCCAAACCGGAAGTCAAAGTTTCATATTTAAAAAAAATCATATCTCAACAACCACAAGGGGTAAATTCACAATTTTTGCACCATTGTACAGATCGTTAATTATCACCAAATATTTACAAACAGGTGATCCCAATTTGACATTTACTTCCTGTCCAAACCAGAAGTCAAAGTTTAATATTTAAAAAAATCATATCTCAACAACCACAAGAGGTAAATTAAATTTTTGCACCATTGTACTGATCGTTAATTGTCAAAAAAGTGACCCCAATTTGACCTTTACTTCCTGTGCAAACCGGAAGTCAAATTTAATATTTAAAAAATCAACCACGAGAGGTAAATTCACAATCTTTGCACCATTATACAGATCGTTAATTGTCAAAACAATTTTACACAAAGGTTACCCCAATTTGACCTTTACTTCCTGTCCAAACCGGAAGTCAAAGTTTAATATAAAAAATTAAGAAATATTGGATTTCCCTTTAACATTTAAAAAATTTAAATTCCCAGAACCACAATAATAATTTTTACAATCTTTGTACCGTTTTATACATCTTGAAAAGCCTAAGAAATATGTACAGTTATAACACCAATTTGACCTTCACCTACGGTTCAAACCGGAAGTTAGAGTAAACAAATATTCTAGAGCGATTGTGGTAATTTCTAAATTCAGTATTGTATTGTATTCAAATAAACTTCTCGCGAGAACTTCAACAGACGTTAATGTTTGACTTTCTCCAACACTTCGAATTGATGACGTCATCATTTTAACGTCAACCGAACACCTAGATTTTGTTGTCACAAAAACTTATATCTAGTTATTATTTTTTTATGTTAAGGTCTTCTGTTTATCAATTGACGTAATTGTTGCCCTTGGTAATTGGCTTGCTTATAACATTTTGATTGTATCATATGATTTATATTAACAGTTAGCTAGCGGTCCATGAAGCTCATTACTGGAATTAATTATTTATCTGTACTGCAGGTGATGTGACAACTATACTGAACAGCAAAAGAAACGCAAGTCCGAGGACAGCAAAAGAAACGCAAGTCCGAGGTCTTGTCAAGTTTTCAAACAGAAGACAAACCATTTTGATTCTAATCACTCATTTAATGAAAAAATGCTTTTCCAATTTGTGAGCTGAAAGTGACTGTTGAAGATTGCATTGCAAGATTTTCACATTCAACAATCACTTTCAGCTTACAAATTTAAAGCATTTTTCATTAAATTAGTGATTAGAATCAAAATGGTTTGTCTTAAGTTTGAAAACTTGACAAGACCTCGGACTTGCGTTTCTTTTGCTGTTCAGTATATAATGACTTTAAAGGGAACTGTATCGATAAACGTATTCAGATTGCTGTATATTGTGTAAGGTTTAACGTTTATCTGAATTTGTAAACAGTTCAATAATTCCACGTCAGGTTGAAGAATTTTGTGTTTTCCGAACGAATACATGCTCACTGTTTACAAACCCGAAACATTCACGTGGTTGTTTAATGCATTAGATCTTGACTTAGAAAGGTGGGCGAACAATTTTGCCAATAAATGTTATTTACCAATTTTGACACCTTCTCTCTAACATGATGGTGAATTGGGCCTAAATGACTGATTGTGATAACTTACCTTCTCCGTTGCATGGCACATTCATACTGCACACACAAACAGTATTCCTAAATCCAACCCATTCTGCAGTTTTATTCAAAGCATCAAGACACAAATCTCATCGAGTAAACTGAAATCACGAGTCGATGTCCTGCCATACAGTAGGTCTACGTGTTTGTCAAGTACATCTTAATACTACCCACAATGTCACCGCCTTCTCACCCTTAAAAGGCGCGCACACACAGTTGTTGGTTCTGGTACATCAGTATATGTGACAACCTTCAAGCGCGCGCTCACCAAGACTTCAGTGACCAATCACAGCAGAGCAATAACAGAGGAT
>CM055817.1:58822740-58875772 GCA_029582265.1 Zoroaster sp. YZ-2022
ATGGTCTTAATTATAGTAGTTTTTTGGGGTAATTTCTTCAAGTAAAATACAAAATGGGGATCAGGATAACTCATCGATATGACACATATGTTAATACATGGCTCTCGTTTAAGTTAGGGGTTAAAGTTCATGTGGTATTTTAATATTGCCTGGGACCCGGTTGTTGTAAATGTTCATGTTCCCTTTGTCATTTCTATGCAGCCAATAAGCTCAACCTCAGCAAGGGAGGGATGCTACAAAGGGAGGGATTTTGCTACACCGCTACACCGCTCTGATATACTGATCTGTGATTTGATTCATCATAATCATTTATATACAAGCATTAACCTTATATTAAACTGGTTACCAGGCTTGGTGAGAGACAGAAATAAACAGGAAACTATACTCAAAGAACTCTACTCTCGTTTGTGATTATTATGATACGTGTACATTAGTTGAGCAATTAACTTGGCCCTGGATAACAGTCTTACACAGGTGAAATACTAAATAATTTTATTTTTGCTGTTAATCTTCTCTTCAATTTCTATTGAAGCTACTTGTCAGCCATATGCACAGTTTTTGTATATACAAGTATGCTTCCAATTTACTATACTTAATTGCCTTGTTTTAACAAATTCACCAGATTAACTCCTACTGGTGGCACTACACTGTGACTCTACTTCTTCTTTTTTTTTACTGTCGGTGAATTCATTGTTTTTATGTCTATTTTTCAAACTGTATTCAGGTGAAATACAAAAGGTTTATTTTTATTTCATGTCAATTTTTGATTTTTACGTATGCTTCAAAATATTCTCTGTACCTTTATATAACTGTATTCAAATGCAATACATGTATTTTACTTATTTATGTTGTCTTCATTTTTAACTCTATTCAGGTGAAATACATAGAAATATATATATTTTATATATATTTTTTATATATCTTGTATCAAACTGTATTCAGGTGTAATACAAATTATTTTATTTAGTTATTTAATATTATTTTCTCATTTTGTCATATGCACAGTTTTTGTATGCTTAAATTAGCTTCAAAATCAGTCTTTCTACTTTTTTTGTATAAATGTATTCAAGTGCAATACATACAAGATATTTTACTTATTTACATCGTTTTCATTTTGGATTGAAGTTATTTTTAACCGTATTCAACTGAAATACAACAAAAAGACAGATATATATTTATGTATTTTAGTTATTTACTTTCTCTTTTCTTCAATTTCAATTGTAGTGAAGCTTTTTTCTTTATCATATGCACATTTTGTGCACAAATATGCATCTAATTTGCCACTAAATAAAATCCTTATTTTATAACCTCACCAGTTTCGAATCTTACTCACCAGCTTAACTCATACAGATGGCAGTAGGCTTTGAATACTCCCAAAGTTTGAAATCGACTTTCTAACAGAATAGTGATATGACTCAATATTTTTACAGATAATGTATTTAGCGTTTATATTTCTTATGTCAAACTGTATTCTGGTGCAATACAGTTTATTTTACTCATTTGATTTAGTGTTTTTGTTTTTGATTGTGTTGTGTTGATTGAACTACATGTTAATAAGTAGCACGAACTACAAGTTGTATGTTTCCATTAGTAAAAAAAAAAAAAAAAGGGACTAATATGGCGGCCCCCACAACACGAGTTTGACAGTGAATAAGAACTACGGTGAGTCTATTTATTTACTAGTGAAAGAACCCCTAGATATAACATAGTGGCAGCGCTGGTTCTAATACATATTAGCAGACATTCTCACTGAGTTAATGAGACCGTAGCTAAATGACAGACACACAAACGTCACGTTCCGTGCGTCAATTTTATCGCCAGTTTTTACCGTGTCTCGAGTACGATGGCGCAGTCTTCAGTGGGGGCGCCCTCCCTGTTGATCAGTCAGCTTGACATGTACGACCAGGTGGAGGACATTACTAATTATATAGAGCGACTAGACCTGTATTTTGTCGCCAATGACATAGCTACAACAAAGAAATCTGCAGTTTTGTTGAGTGCAGTAGGACCTACGGTATACAAGACCATTAAAAGCCTGTCAGAACCGACACGAGTATCACAAAAAACATACACAGAACTTTGTGAGATGCTGATTTCACACTATGGACACAAGCGTTTAGTCATAGCTGAGCGCTTTCGCTTCTACAAGCATGCCCAGAAAGCAGGAGAATCAGTTGCCCAATATTCGGTTGAATTACAAACACTGGCTGGTCTGTGTAAATTTGGCACTTTCCTGGATGAGAGCCCTCCGTGATAGGTTGGTTTGTGGCATCAGCAGCGAATACATACAGAAACATTTGCTAACCAAGGATGGACTGACTTTCCAGAAAGTCGTGGAGGTGGCAAAAACCCTCGAGACAGCAACCAAAGATTTGAAAGACATAAAATCTTCTGCAGATGGTCCCATAGTCCATGCAGTTAAAGTGAAGCAACACTCATCCAGGTTTTCTGGAAAACCTACTGCAGGTCGCAAAGGCAGTTTTTCTAAGTCAGAGCCACGCGGAAAGATTTGCAACAACTGCGGTTATGACACAGCTCATAAGACATGCCCGGCAAAAGGGCAGAAGTGTAACAAATGTTACAAGATTGGACATTTCTCGAAGGTCTGCAGAGCCACACAAAAACAGCTGAGGGCCATTCTCCAAACTGACATGCCAGACTCTGATGTATGCTGCAGTAATGACGAAAGTGATTTTTTCGTTGGAATGATTAATCACGCTCAACTGCACATCGATGATGTATGGAAGCACCATCTGTACATTCATGGCCAGACAGTGTCCTTTTTGCTGGATACTGGTTCTGAGGTTAACATCCTGCCGATGGAGATCTACCGTTCCCTCAACATTCCTGACAAGACACTGCAGCCTTCCCCTACACGACTGTTTGGATTTTTTGGTGGTAAAGCCACACCACTTGGCCAGACTAAATTGATGTGTCACAACAAAGGCAATACACAGACTCTCATGTTCCTTATCTTGAAAGAGGGGTCACCTATCCTGGGCAAGGGAGCATGTGAGGCACTCGGGCTACTGCAGCGTGTATACACACTCATAAGCCGCGACAATGTTTTCGAAGGCCCAGGATGTCTTCAAGGTAAACCGGCAACTATAAAGCTTGTCCAGAATGCGACACCATACTGGAGTAATGCACCACGCCGGATCCCCATTCCCCTCTTGCCTCAACTCAAAGAGGAGCTGGAAAAACTAGAGAAACAGGGAATCGTCAAACTCATCAATGACCCAACTGACTGGTGCTCACCCATAGTAATAGCACCAGAGAAAAATGGCAAAATTCGATTGTGTGTAGACCTACGTCAGCTTAACAAAGCCATAGCCAGAGAGCGGTTCATCATACCAACCGTTGAGGAAGTTCTGGGTAGGATCTCTGGTGCACAGATCTTCTCACTGCTAGATGCCAAGCACGGTTTTTGGCAGGTGCCGCTTGCAGAGGAATGTCAGAAGCTAACAACATTTATAACTCCATTTGGACATTTTTGCTTCAAGCGCCTACCATTTGGCATTACATCCGCTCCGGAAATGTACCAGCGGATCATGAGTGACCTTCTGACAAATCTACCTGGCGTTGTAGTCTACATGGATGATGTGTTGATAACCGGCCAGACAAAAGAGGAACACGATGAGCGACTCCAGCAGGTGCTCCAGATTGTGCAGAAGGCTGGACTGAAGCAAAGACAAATGCAAGATCGCTCAGACACAAGTTGATTTCCTCGGCATGAAACTGGACAAAAATGGTGTCCACCCCGACCCTGCTAAGGTAGCAGCAATAACACAGATGGCACCACCAACATCAAAAGAAGATGTGAAACGACTCATGGGAATGGTAAACTGGCTTGGACGTTTCATTCCTAACGTATCAACGGTTGCCGCCCCGATCAATGACTTGCTGAAGGGTAACACCAGCTGGACATGGGGATCATCACAGAAGTCAGCATTCCGTAGCATCAAGACACTCCTGACGTCAGCACCAATTACCCTTGCGTTTTACGACCCATCAAGGCCCACCATGGTCAGTGCTGACGCGAGCAGTTACGGGATAGGAGGCTGTATCCTCCAACAACATGATGACCAATGAAAACCTCTTGCTTATGGCTCCAGAAGTCTAACAAGTGCAGAACAGAGGTACGCGCAAATTGAAAAGGAACTATTAGCCTCAGTGTGGTCCTGTGAACGGTTTTATGTGTACCTCAGAGGCCTGCGTATCAACATCGAGACAGTTCACAAACCTCTTGTCCCACTCATCAACAACAAGGATCTCTGCGATGTTCCCCTCCGGTGTCAACGTCTTCTCATGCGAATGATGAAGTACAACTGCACTGCTGTGTACACACCTGGAAACTCCTTGTTGTTGCCGACACCCCTGTCACGAGCTCCTTTGAAGTCAACAGCAGATGATTTTGACAACCTCGCGGATGCAGTAGAGGCTCATGTCAACATGATTCAGAAGAATTGGCCCATCTCTGAGGGAAAACTAGAGGAGATAAAGCGCGAGACGACTGTAGATGTTAACTTGATAGTTGTTACATCATACGTCACCAAGGGATGGCCCAAGTACACAAAAGATGTGGAATCTGCAGGGGTGAAATGCTACTGGGATCACCTAGATAAAATCAGTATGATCAATGGTGTCGTCACCTATGGTGATCGAATCATCATTCCAGAGAAGGTGAGACCAGAGATGCTTCAGAAGATACACGAGGGGCACCAGGGTATCTCCAAATGCAGAATGCGGGCTGGCCAAGCAGTATGGTGGCCAGGCATTGGTACCGATATTGCCCAGTACATCTCTAAGTGTGGGCATTGCCAGCTGAAGCAGCCAACCCATCGAGCAGAGCCACTGATCTCTACACCACTGCCAGAGAGGCCATGGCAACGAATAGCCTGTGACTTGGCTGACGTGAAGGGAAAGCAGTATATTGTTTTGGTTGATTACTACTCCAAATGGATCGAAGTCCATCACCTCCACAAGACAACATCTTTGTCTATCATCAACTACATGAAGGCCACATTTGCTCGTTACGGCATTCCCGAGGTGGGAGTGACGGACAATGGACCGCAATTCCTGAGTGAGTTCAACCAGTTTGCGAAGGAGTATGACTTCAAACATATCACATCAAGCCCTCACTACCCCCAAGCCAATGGTCAAGCAGAGAAGGCAGTTCATATCGCAAAGATGATGCTTCGTCAGACAGACCCGGTTCAAGCCTTGATGATCTACCGTTCTACTCCCATATCAAGTCTCGGAGTATGCGCACCACATTGCCCATACTACCACGTAATCTTCATCCTAAGATCGCAAACTCCAAGCAGTTGAAGGAGGCCGACAAATCACTCAAATCCAAAAGTGAATTCTACTTCAACCAGAAGCGTGGCGCAAAACAACTGGATGAGCTGAAACCAGGTGACAGCGTGAGAATACGCACTAAATTAGGCTGGAGTGCATTCAAATGGACACAGATGTTTTTTCAGCAGCTTACCAAAACACTCATTCTCAGTCCTGTTTATTTCACTTATATTGTATTAACAAGTTTTGTTTCCTTTTAGAAAGAAGGGGAGATGTGTTGATTGAACTACATGTTAATAAGTATAGCACGAACTACAAGTTGTGTGTTTAAAAAAAAGGGACTAATATGGCGGCCCCACAACACGAGTTTGACAGTTAATGAGAACTAAGGTGAGTCTATTAATTTTATTTACTAGTGAAAAAAAACCTAGATATAACAGATTGCAGCTATCGTCTGCCATATGCACACTTTTTGTATGCATATATGCTTCAAAAACAGTTTTTCTACTTTTTTGTATTTTTTTATCAAGTGTAATATAACCAACATTACTTATTAACATTGTTTTCATTTTGGATTGAATTTATTTTGAATTGTATTCAGGTGCAATACAACATAAAACCAGATATATTTTAGTTATTTACTTTAACTTTTCTTAAATTTTGTTTGACGCTTTTTTGTTCATATGCACGTTCTTTATCTGAACAAATATTCGTCTAATTGGCTATAGCCAATCTTACTCACCAGTTTAATTCATTCTATGCCAGTACACTGTGAATGGTCCCAGATTTTGATGTACACAGGTTCAATATTTAATTTGGTTTCATTTGAGCTTATTTTAACTGTACATGTTTCACTTTCACTCATACTGATGCCAGATCACTTTGAATGCTCTGAAAATGTTGAAGTACAGAGTCTATCCAAATACCTGTAGTAGTAGTTAATTCTACTTTCTACTTCATTTTGGAACAATTCAGCTTTTTGTCTAACATACATGTGTATTCACATATTTCAATAAATCCATTCTTTGAATTATGTTTACAGTTTCTTATATTCTACTTCCATACCTTTACTTCATGTTGGCTTTATACTTTCTGGATTTACATTACAAAGATCACAAAGACTTCTTTTTTATGAGTGTGTTTTGATATATTTGACTATTCAAATAAAACAAACAAAAAGTACAGTATTTTGGTTCTGTCTCCTTAATTAGGTGTTCGGGTATGCACCCGAAACACCTATTGTTTTTGTTCGTTTTTTTTTTTTTTTTTTTTTTTCTTCTCTTCCGGATAGATTGTCTACAAAAAATACATACTTGCAAACTTCACATGAACTTCAAACTTGGCATATACTTAGAACTTAACACGTAGATGAAACACAATTTGTGACGTCATGATTAGGTCATCAGATATCGAATTACGATAAATCAAAGTTTAATATTTAAAAAAATCATATCTCAACAACCAGAAGAGGTAAATTCAAAATTGTTGTACCATTGTACAGATCGTTAATTGTCAAAAAATATTTACAAAAAGGTGACCCCAATTTGACCTTACTTCCTGTCCAAACCGGAAGTGAAAGTTTAATATTTAAAAAAAATCATATCTCAACAACCACAAGAGGTAAATTCACAATTTTTGCACCATTGTACAGATCGTTAATTGTCAAAAAATATTTACAAAAAGGTGACCCCAATTTGACCTTACTTCCTGTCCAAACCGGAAGTCAAAGTTTAATATTTAAAAAAAAATCATATCTCAACAACCACAAGAGGTAAATTGACATTTTTTGCACCATTGTACAGATTGTTAATTGTCGAAAAATATTTACACAAAGGTGACCCTAATTTGACTTTACTTCCTGTTCAAACCGGAAGTCAAAATTTAATATTTAAAAAAATCATATCTCAACAACCACAAGAGGTAAATTCACAATTTGTGTACCATTGTACAGATCGTTCATTGTCAAAAAATATTTACAGAAAGATGACCCCAATTTGACCTTACTTCCTGTCCAAACCGGAAGTCAAAGTTTAATATTTAAAAAATTCATATCTCAACAACCACAAGAGGTAAATTCACAATTTTTGTACCATTGTACAGATCGTTGTCAAAAAATATTTACAAAAGGATGACCCCAATTTGACCTTACTTCCTGTCCAAACCGGAAGTCAAAGTTTAATATAGGTGTCGTGGCCGAGCGGTCTAGCTTACCGGATTCAAGTTCTGGTGTTAGCAACAGAATGTGGGTTCGAATCACGGCCGTGACACTTGTGTCCTTGAGCAAGACACTTAATCATAATTGCTTCTCTCCACCCAGGGGTTAAATGGGTACCTGTGAAGGCAGAGTTGGTTTGCTCTATATGCGCTAGAAATGGCAGCAATTGAGCTGTATACTCCCCAGGGAGCTGAGATGGTTTCAGGAATGATTTATGAGCCTTATGAGCCTTATGAGCAGGGATAATAATATAATGCGCCTTGAGCACCACTTAGTTGGTGGATACGTGCGCTATATAAATCCACACATTATTATTATTATTATTATTATTTTAAAAAATCCTTTCTCAACAACCACAAGAGCTAAATTGACATTTTTTGCGCCATTGTATAGATTGTTAATTATCGAAACATGTTTACACAAAGATGACCCCAATTTGACCTTACTTCCTGTCCAAACCGGAAGTCAAATTTTAATATTTAAAAAAATCATATCTCAACAACCACAACAGGTAAATTCACAAAAACATTCTGACGTCATCATCACTACCCTGACAAAATCCGAACACCTATGTGTTTGTCATATGACAAACACTTAAGTCTATTTTTTTTAGGTGTTCGGGTATGTACCCGAAACACCTATTGTTTTTGTTCGGGTTTTTTTTTAGGTGTTCGGGTATGTACCCGAAACACCTATTGTTTTTGTTCGTTTTTTTTTTTTTTTTTTTTTTTTTTCCTTTTCCGGATCGATTGTCTACAAAAAATACATACTTGCAAACTTCACATGAACTTCAAACTTGGCATATACTTAGAACATAACACGTAGATGAAACTAGAGTTGTGACGTCATGATTAGGTCATCAGATATCGATTTTCGATAGATCAAACTTTAATATCTAAAACGTTTCACTTACGTTTCACCTCTGTTGGTGAATCTAAATCAGCTCTGGTCGTGCTCATTATGTATGCATGTTTAAGGAATTGAGCATTTACGCTTCGGAAATGCAATTGACTCGGCTATCGTGACCCTGAAAAAATTGTGTTTCTGATCAATTCGTTTCGCATAATATATTATGTGATTGACTAAAATCATTTTTAGTTTTTTTTTTATGTCAGCATAATCTATTTATTCTGAAAAAAGGTTACTTTATTAATAGCTCTTTTCAAGGTCGTTGAATCGATTACTGCCACATGTTTCAACAGTTGGGTGCATGCAGACCTGCGGAGAAAACCTTCCACAAAAGCGAGTTTTTCACTATTTTCTGAATTTTTCCTATCACCAGGATGTTTCATCGTTGAAAACAGACATTATTATGCACACTTAATTGGAGGTAAGTCTGGGCAATGACAAATTTACGAGAATCTTTGATTTAAAAATAAGCATTTTAACCGGCTTCAGACATGTCAGATGTGTTGTAACGGGTTGGTTGATGCATACAGCATGCAGATAGATTGATGACAGTGCAGTCAGTAATGTGTACGGTATGGGCGCCAGTGAATGGTACTAGTACTTTAAACGTTGGGACTAATTTAGCGGATACCCGGTTTTATGTAAACAAAGTATGCTTACGTGGGTTTTTCCTCCATGACTCTTTTGAAATACTAGTACTATAGTGGTAAATAGTCTGTAACGTTAGGAGAGTGAAGCCTAGGCATGAGTACAATTAGTTGAATTTTAAAAAAAATTATGCTAACGTTATGTGTTATCAATAGGCTATATAGGATGTACTCGGTGTAATTTCTAATGTTAGCTCTGTGAAATTAAATAATTGATTTTTAAAATTTAAACAAACAAATGGTCTGAACAGTGAACAACAATGTTTAAGGGCTGAAAACATTAAAAACATTAGTACAGCTGGACATGTCTACCAATGTCATGCATGTATAATACATGGAGGTACTTTGTAAATTATGTATGTCGCAATATTCTCCAAGTCAGAGTTTATTAGCAAAGGTACATTTTAAATAATTTTGGTTGATACTAATAATATTTACAACAACAATCATGACATTTAGGGAAAACTTATAGCTTTGCATGGTGAATTAAGACTAATTGCGGTGACACCAATACGCTAGTGAGTAGTAATTAGTTCTGAAAAGAACTAGAGGTTACAACTTGACATTTCGATCAGTATGCTCTGATCGTCCTCATCAGGATTTACTGCTCAATAGAGAATTTCACATGGTGTCACCGTAATTAGTCTTACTTAATCATGAAATTTAACGAATATCATTTATGATACTTTTCAGAATTTGTGATCACATGAAATCATGAAATGGTTTTGAATACAACAAAATAAAACATGCTTATTTTGAGTTTAATTTTCTTTTCACAGCTGATCTTCCTAGATGGAACTCCCTCAATTCTGGTGTGGCGATGGTTTGATCACTTTATGGGAACATTGCAAACAATAGGATTAGCTGCAAAAGTAAGAGTTATGTCATATTAGGAAACAGTCCAGCAGTGGGTTAGAAATGAACAGACTTTACAGATATTTTTATTGTTTTACGTAGTAAACTCTTTGTATGTGTAAAACTGTACCATGAAATTGCTGTAAAGGGAAGTTACAACAATGGTAAATCTAAAAACCTATACATCAATCATCCTGAGAAATGATTTGGTTTTCATGTTAGAGAAAAGAGGAATCGTTGTCAAAAACGGAAAAAACATGTAACAGTTTTTCTTTATATTTTTTACAAGGATGTGTTAGTACCATATACCAATGTACATGTACATTCCCTTTATTTTTATATTGCATTTTTAGATACATGGACCCCAAAATGTAAGTAAATAGGCCCTGAACTATTTGACCAATGAAAGATTTTTTAGAGATTTGATGTAACAATGAAAAACCACAAATAATACACGAGGTAGTGCATCCCATGTGTATGTATACATACATGTACATATGTGTAAAACAATGTTTTTTTCTTATTTTTGACAGATCTTTATGCATGCCCTTATTCCTGGTATTGTGGTGGTGTGATGGCACTGCATGATGCTTAACAACTTTTGCAGAGGATCTTTCCTTCCGTGAACTTCACGTCCTGCCATGTTGAATTCAGTATATACCAGCTTGCCACCTTATGGCACCTCCAATAGACCAATTTCTACTTTATACATACATCGTCATGTAAATGTAGCTTTGGGCTGATGTTGATTCCAGAGAAACTTCAGTAAATTCAGTAAATCAGGAGTACAATGTCTGTGTCAAAACAGCATGGAGTCAAGGAGTTGAACAATTGTAATATCTTGAGTGTAGGAAAAACTGAACAATATCTGTACTATTGCGCAGGATTTCTGTGTAAAAAGAGGATGTGAATGATAAATCTGATGTCGCGTACATCTGCAAACATTTGAACTAAACCTGTCATAAATCAGTGCACTATGACGTTCAAGTTAATCATCATTGCCAAGGCCTGATTTGCATCTAGGGCTCTACTCTCTTATTTTTCATCCTTTTGGAGCTAAACACTGTTCTTCAGTACATCATTGTTATGATTCAAAATATTCTTGAAAATATTTTTCTGTGTACTCACCTAGGCCCAATATCAGTGCTGCTTAGTTAGGTGTTCGGGTATGTACCCGAAACACCTATTGTTTTTGTTCGGTTTTTTTCTTTTCTTCTCCTTCTTCTTCTCCGGATAGACTGTCTACAAAAAAACACATACTTGCAAACTTCACATGAACTTCAAACTTGGCATATACTTAGAACTTAACACGTAGATGAAACAGAATTTGTGATGTCATGATTAGGTCATCAGATATCGAATTACGATAATTCAAAGTTTAATCATTAAAAAAATCATATCGAGGGATCTGAAAAATCAATAAAATTACTGATTTAGTCGGGGAAAAATATGTAGTTTATCATGAGTGTAAAGAGTGTGAAATATGTGACATTAGAGACGAGGATATGTTTGAGTTTGATATTTATTTGTACTGAAAACACGACATTTTTGCAAAAAAAGAAACACACTTTTCTTGAAAATGTACGCGCAATCTGTTATTTCCACTACGTCCGCAATACTCAATCGACTGGGCGGGGCATATAAAACTGTTCGGCCGCGCCGCCGGTGGAAGGGTATGTCGCCCTCAATCGGCAGAAACAGATTTACTCAGAAAGAAATTGTATTTTTATGAAAATACGAGTGTGAAATATGTGATATTACTGATGAACTCGTGCCAACTCGTACTCCAACCAACTCGTACTTCAACCAACATAGTCGTAAAGGGTAGGTATCTTGAATTTAATTGTTAAGAGGATTTCCTGTATTTATCTTCGTGTTTTTATACAAGAAAAGCCATTTTTTAAGCGTTGGGTTGGCTGGTAACGTTAATGTAGTTGCATTGTGCATGACGTTCTTAACGTTAGTTATGTGAACATACATTGTAGTTTGAACAGTAAACAACTCACCACTTTTTTAACAAAATATGAACAGATGTCACTAAAATGTATTTAGAATGTAAATAAGGATAGGAAAATTCAGTTGTTAAGGTTATGGCAATTTTTCAGTTGAAATTTTATGCCATATTTTGTAATTTATGTTTTCTCAAAATCTTCAGTTTGTGCACAAATTAACGTCAAGTAGTGATTGTTTACTGCACTTTCACTTAATTTTTTACCCTTAGATACAAATCAACTTACACAGACAATTATTTCACAGGAAAAATGCACAATATTCATGACACAATACTTCATGTACTTGTATAAGTTGTTAATGTTAGTCCTGCATGCTCCCTGGGGAGGCCTCTCTCACATGAAACTATGAGACTCGGCAATTTCCTTAAATACCTTTCTCTTTTGATGTGAGTTTCATGCAAGAACATTTCTTTAATTTATTACACATTGTCAAGAATAATTGTGTGCAATTTTGACAACAACCAATGCCCTTTTCAATTTTAATGGTCCAGCTACTCCAAAATTATACACTATTTTCCCCATTCATATAAATTAGAACTTCTCTGAATTTTCAAATACTTTATTCTTGGTCCATGTACTTGTAAAACCTTCCTACTATTTTGTACAGCATGTTCACTGTGATGTATTATTTTCCCTCATTCACATAAATTAGAACTTCTCTGAAATTTTAAATACTTTATTTTTGGTCCATGTACTTATAAAACTTTCCTATTATTTTTTACAGCATGTTGACTCTGATGTATCATGGCTCAGACTAAGTTCCAGCCTACAGCACCCCGACACGGCGTTGACACCACATCCAAATGCAGTATCGTAACTGTTCAAGTCAATCTTCAGTTTGTAGGCAACACGATGGTATGGTTTAACGTCTTACGTTAACAGATCATTTGAGAATCCGTGCACAATTAATGGAAGTGGTCTTCATTACTTGGTTTCGTTTGAAGGTATGTAAACTTTCACATTTTTTATAGATGTATGTTCATTTTAGTATAATTTTATAGATATTGATTACATAAAACCATGGTTAACGTTAAAACCTTAGTGTGGCAATGGTATCACATGTGCCGCGCCTCAAGTGAAACAGGTCAACTCGTATGCGTGCTCGTACTTTTACCAATTCACACTTATTTTGGTCAACAAAATACTGAATATTTACTGGCATGCGTACGGATTGACATCCGGTGGAGTACGCGTTGGTAAAAGTACAAGTTAATTTAGCTACACTATAGTGTCTGTAGTTCCTCATAATAATAGTAGTACTTATGTCCTGTGTGGTGATGGCTGCATTGCAGTTTACTTTATACTAGCACTTAATTTTCTCACTAAAGTAGACCAGAAACAAATATCAGCACCTTTATTGAGATAATGAAACGGTCACATCATGGAGGAAGGAAGACGTCACATGTAGTTCTATTCCATTGTAAAACCTAACTTAAAGGCATTGTTCTGAAGGGATCATTAATTCTAAAGTTGCATAACAATCCATTATCCTGATAATAACATTATAAGGGCATTCTAAGTTATGTGTGTTTTGTTAGCATGACCCATTATTCTTCGTCCCTCTTTGAAAACATTTAATATTGTTTTACATGATTCGTTTATATTTCAGATCAACGATATCCATTTGTGCTACTGCTACAAGGTGTGTTAGAGTCTGTGTAACTTTGTGATCCAATGGCCAGTATTTGAAGTTTATCCATTCATCAAAGGAGTTAACGTATTATTCAAATTATTTTATATGGACTTATCCTATCTGTGGCAGTCTTGACCCTCAAGGGAATTGTTTTTTCAGGACCTCAAGACACATCTAGGTCTTTCTAGGAATTTCTTTAACATGTTAGAACAAAAATAGTACTGAGGAATTCTTATTATTTTTTTGACTGGATGCAAACATCCTCACAAATGTAATTATTAAGCAATATCTGTTGGTGATCTAGTAAAATGTATATTGCCAACAGTGAATCACTGGCAGTTGGGCCATATAAACACAGTAAACATACCCCCCCCCCCACCCAATCTTCATTGCATGGGTGTGTCAGCCTTGGAATACCTTTTGCCAGATCACCCAATTAAAGTTCCTATTTATTTGTATGCTCGCATTGGGATAGTACTGACCATCAATCCCATAAACACAATTGGTTAAACAGACAGTATCATCACGATCAGAGGATACTTTCTACAAACGGGCCATGGAATTGGTGTCCTAATTTAAGACGAACATAGTGACTAAAAATTACTGGCTCATTTATGCAGCAGCAACGCAAATATGACCTTATCATGTGAGTATTATTTTCAGTCACTGAGTTAAACTAGAACTTGAACTCTGATTCCATGCCCTGTTGATCGTGAAGATATTGCCACCTTTAAACAATAACTTTAACATTACTATTTATGAAAATGTATTTTCAACAGTTAATGACACATAAATACATGTAACAATCCGCAGATCATATTTCAGTATTGTTTGTTTTTTTTTTTTACAGTTATCCTTCAAATTACATTGTGCTGTCTCTTCCTGTAAGTATTGTTTTAAAAAACTGAACCAAACATTTAAATAATATAACACTTGATCGAATTTGTCATTGTATTGTACAAGACCTGCACACACCACCTCGGGGCCAAAAATGTGTAATGATAAAGCTGTGATGATACAGTATTTAATTCCACCACAACGTATAATTAGCGTAACAGCTCTGTATTCGTCCAAAGGACAAACACCTAATGTCGTACAGATTGTTAATTGTCGAAAAATATTTACACAAAGGTGACCCCAATTTGACCTTACTTCCTGTCCAAACCGGAAGTAAAATTTTAATATTAAAAAAAATCATATCTCAACAACCACAACAGGTAAATTCACAGTTTTTGCACCATTGTACAGATTGTTAATTGTCAAAAATATTTACAAAAACATTCTGACGTCATCATCACTACCCTGACAAAATCCGAACACCTACGTGTTTGTCATATGACAAACACTTAAGTCTAGTTTATAGTTATACCCATGAACTTGTTTTGTGTGGGCTGGGTGAAACAACATTTGTGGTATCAAAAACGTAAGCACTTAATGTGATTAAACTTGCATAGCCAGGTTAATTTATGATGTATTATTTGAAAATAAAGGGTTTTTATGCACTGTTCAGTACCTGAAACTTATGTTCGCATAAAGACTGCAGACTAGATTGAGGTAAACAAAGACAGATATGACATGTGAATATAAAGATTGTACCCATCTGACAATGTTGCCAGAGAAAATATTATAGGGCTGTGATTCCTTTTTAAAAATTACTATTTTTGTGATAGTAAAAACAAAACTGAAAGTTAAGAAAAGAAAATTTAAATAAATGTTAATATGAAAAAAAACTAATAATGCAAAGTTTCTTTCAAAAACATTCTGATGTCATCATCACTACCCTGACAAAATCCGAACACCTATGTGTTTGTCATATGACAAACACTTAAGTCTAGTTTTTTAGGTGTTCGGGTATGCACCCGAAACACCTATTGTTTTTGTTCGTTTTTTTTTTCTTTCTTCTTCTTCTTCTCCGGATAGATTGTCTACAAAAAACACATACTTGCAAACTTCACATGAACTTGAAACTTGGCATGTACTTAGAACTTAACAAGTAGATGAAACACGAGTGGTGAGTGACCCCAATTTGACCTTACTTCCTGTCCAAACCGGAAGTCAAAATTTAATATTTAAAAAAATCTAGTTTAATATTTAAAAAAATCATATCTCAACAACCACAAGAGATAAATTGACATTTATTGTACCATTGTATAGATTGTTAATTTTCGAAAAATATTTACACAAAGGTGACCCCAATTTGACCTTACTTCCTGTCCAAACCGGAAGTCAAAGTTTAATATTTAAAAAAAATCATATCTCAACAACCACAACAGGTAAATTCACAATTTTTGCACCATTGTACAGATTGTTAATTGTCAACAAATATTTACACAAAGGTGACCCCAATTTGACATTACTTCCTGTCCAAACCGGAAGTCAAAGTTTAATATTGAAAAAAAATCATATCTCAACAACCACAAGAGGTAAATTGAAATTTTTTGCACCATTGTATAGATTGTTAATTGTCAAAAAATATTTACACAAAGGTGACCCCAATTTGACCTTACTTCCTGTCCAAACCGGAAGTCAAAGTTTAATATTTATAAAAATCATATCTCAACAACCACAAGAGGTAAATTCACAATTTTTGCACCATTGCACAGATTGTTAATTGTCAACAAATATTTACACAAAGGTGACCCCAACTTGACCTTACTTCCTGTCCAAACCGGAAGTCAAAGTTTAATATTTAAAAAAAATCATATCTCAACAACCACAAGAGGTAAATTGGCATTTTTGCACCATTGTATAGATTGTTAATTGTCAAAAAATATTTACACAAAGGTGACTAATTTGACCTTACTTCCTGTCCAAACCGAAGTCAAAGTTTAATATTTAAAAAAAATCATATCTCAACAACCACAACAGGTAAGTTCAGTTTTGCGCCATTGTACAGATTGTTAATTGTCAAAAAATATTTACACAAAGGTGACCCCAATTTGACCTTACTTCCTGTCCAAACCGGAAGTCAAAGTTTAATATTTAAAAAAATCATATCTCAACAACCACAAGAAGTAAATTACAAAATTTTGTACCATTGTACAGATCGTTAATTGTCAAAAAATATTTATACCCCAATTTGACCTTACTTCCTGTCCAAACCGATGAAAGTTTAATATTTAAAAAAATCATATCTCAACAACCACAGGAGGTAAATTGACATTTTGTACCATTGTACAGATTGTTAATTGTCAAAAGTATTTACACAAAGGTGACTAATTTGACCTTACTTTCTGTCCAAACCGGAAGTCAAAGTTTAATATTAAAATAATTTCTAAATTCAGTATTGTATTGTATTCAAATAAACTTCTCGGAGAACTTCAACAGGCGTTAACATTTGACTTCTCCAACACTTGAATTGATGGCGTAACCATTTTTAACTTCAACCCGAACACCTTGTTTTTGTTGTGACAAAAACTTATATCTAGTTGTTGTTTTTTCTTCTTCTTTTCCGGATAGATTGTCTACAAAAAATACATACTTGCAAACTTCACATGAACTTCAAACTTGGCATATACTTAGAACTTAATACGTAGATGAAACACGAGTTGTGACGTCATGATTAGGTCATCAGATATCGAATTACGATAAACCAAAATTTAATATTTAAAAAAATCATATCTCAACAACCACAAGAGGTAAATTCACAATTTTTGTACCATTGTACAGATCGTTAATTGTCAAAATATATTTACAAAAAAGGTGACTAATTTGACCTTACTTCCTGTCCAAACCGGAAGTCAAAGTTTAATATTTAAAAATCATATCTCAACAACCACAAGAGATAAATTGACATTTTGCACCATTGTATAGATTGTTAATTGTCGAAAAATATTTACACAAAGGTGACCCCAATTTGACCTTACTTCCTGTCCAAACCGGAAGTCAAAGTTTAATATTTAAAAAAATCATATCTCAACAACCACAAAAGGTAAATTGATATTTTTTGCACCATTGTATAGATTGTTAATTGTCGAAAAAATATTTACACAAAGGTGACCCCAATATGACCTTACTTCCTGTCCAAACCGGAAGTCAATGTTTAATATTTTTTTTAAATCATCCACAAGAGGTAAATTCACAATCTTTGCACCATTGTACAGATCGTTAATTGTCAAAAAATATTTAAATAAAGTTGACCCCAATTTGACCTTTACTTCCTCCCGAACACCTAGTGTTTGTTCAAACAAACACTTAAGCTCTAGTTTTTATATTGCATTTTTAGATACATGGACACCAAAATGTAAGTAAAGGCCCTGAACTACTTGACCAATGAAAGATTTTATAGAGATTTGATTTACCAATGAAAAACTATTCATTAACGTGAATGTATTGTATGTAAAATACATGTACTCAACGTGTGTGTATTGTATATGTACTGTGATTATTACTGTGCTCAATATTGGCGCGATTTGTATGTATGTGTACATGTACGGTACATACGTACACGCGCGCTGTAATACGACTATGCACACACATGATGCAGACTAGTCGCGCACTGTGTAGATTCACGTAAGCACACGACCCGTATTTTAGGACTGAAAAAGTCGTTTATATTGAAAATTTCCGTCATTGCCCACGAATCAAACAAGCTAAAAGATATGAAATATGTAGTTTTCTAAATGAATGCGTCTTCATTTTCCATTTAAAAAATTCCAATCAATAAAAAAGTAATCATTTTTCAACGTTATATAATTCAAGTGATATACTTTTATTGACCATTTCGCGACGCTTTTTACACACACAAATCTCCTCAAATGTTTAATTGCATTGAAGAAAAAAATCAACAACGGCAAAAATATATAACTTTTAATGGTTAAACAGGTCAACAAAGTGGTTTCAATTGATTGTGGGGGTGTGGGAGTGTGTAACCACAAAAGTCAAGTCATGAAACCCAACAGACAGTTAAAATAAATATGTATTTCATTGTTTTATTAGCAATTTACAAGCACCCATACAACTCTTTGATTATTTCAATGTCTAACAATTTATGTACAAAATGGCATCTGATCTTTAGGTTGTAATTCTGTAATATGGATGCAGCTACAGACATTTTGCCAATCATGTGTACAACCTTGAAAATGTAAAATCAATGTAGAATTTGTTTTCGAATTTTTATAAATTATTTTTTAATTATTTGCAGTATGGGGTGAAAACAAAGACAGTTTTATAAGCATGTCACAATAAGGAGATGCTTGAATACCTTTACTTCCTCCCGAACACCTAGTGTTTGTTCAAACAAACACTTAAGCTCTAGTTTAGGTGTTCGGGTATGCACCCGAAACACCTATTGTTTTTGTTCGGTTTTTTTTTCTTCTTCTTCTTCTTCCTCTTCTTCTCCGGATAGACTGTCTACAAAAAAACACATACTTGCAAACTTCACATGAACTTGAAACTTGGCATATACTTAGAACTTAACACGTAGATGAAACATAATTTGTGACGTCATGATTAGGTCATCAGATATCGAATTACGATAATTCAAAATTTAATAATTAAAAATCATATCGAGGATCTGAAAATCAATAAAATTACTGATTTAGTCGGGGAAAAATATGTAGTTTATCATGAGTGTAAAGAGTGTGACATTAGAGATGAGGATATGTTTGAGTTTGATATTTATTTGTACAGAAAACACGACATTTTTGTAAAAAAAGAAACACTTTTCATGAAGATTTACGCGCAATCTGTTATTTCCACTACGTCCGCAATACTCAATCGAGAGGGCGGGGCATATAAAACAGTCCGGCCGGCGGAACGGTAATCCTGTATGTCGCCCTCAATCGGCTGAAACAGATACTGAAATACCCATACGTGAACATGTACAATACAATCAACGGTGTTTGCGTGTGGTGCCCACTAAATTCTGTGTAAGAAATTGAGGAGTGTAAAAATGGATAGCCAACATAGTCATAAAGGGTAGGTATCTTGAATTTAATTGTTAAGAGGATTTCCTGTATTTATCTTCGTGTTTATATACAAGAAAAGCCATTTTTTAAGCGTTGGGTTGGCTGGTAATTTTAATGTAGTTGCATTGTGCCTCGACGTTAACGTTAGTTATGTGAACATACATTGTACTTTGAACAGGTAAACAACTCACCACTTTTCTAACAAAATATGAACAGATGTCACTAAAATGTATTTAGAATGTAAATAAGGATAGGAAAATTCAGTTGTTAAGGTTATATAATTTTCAGTTGAAATTTTATGCCATATTTTGTAATTTATGTTTTCTCCAAAAATCTTCAGTTTGTCCACAAATTAACGTCAAGTATTGATTGTTTACTGCACTTTCCTTCATTTTTACCCTTCTTAGATACAAATCAACTTACATAGAACAATTATTTCACAGGAAAAATGCACAATATTCATGACACAATACTTCATGTACTTGTATAAGTTGTTAATGTTAGTCCTGCTCCCTGGGGAGGCCTCTCTCAGACATCTCTCACATGAAACTATGAGACTCAGCAATTTCCTTAAATACCTTTCTCTTTTGATGCGAGTTTCATACTAGAACATTTTTAAATTTATTACACATTGTCAAGAATAATTGTGCAATTTTGACAACAACCAATGCCTCTTTTCAATTTTAATGGTCCAGCTACTCCAAAATTATACACTATTTTCCCCATTCATATAAATTAGAACTTCTCTGAATTTTCAACTACTTTATTCTTGGTCCATGTACTTGTAAAACCTTCCTACTATTTTGTACAGCATGTTCACTGTGATGTATTATTTTCCTCATTCACATAAATTAGAACTTCTCTGAAATTTCAAATACTTTATTTTTGGTCCATGTACTTATAAAACTTTCCTATTATTTTTTACAGCATGTTGACTCTGATGTATCATGGCTCAGACTAAGTTCCAGCCTACAGCACCCCGACACGGCGTTGACACCACATCCAAATGCAGTATCGTAACTGTTCAAGTCATCAACAATCTTCAGTTTGTAGGCTACACGATGGTATGGTTTAACGTCTTACGTTAACAGATCATTTGAGAATCCGTGCACAATTAATGGAAGTGGTCTTCATTACTTGGTTTTTGTTTGAAGGTATGTAAACTTTCACATTTTTTATAGATGTATGTTCGTTTTAGTATAATTTTATAGATATTGATTACATAAAACCATGGTTAACATTAAAAAACCTTAGTGTGGCAATGGTATCACATGTGCCGCGCCTGAAGTGAAACAGGTCCAACTCGTATGCTTGCTCGTACTTTTACCAATTCACACTTATTTTGGTCCAACTCAACCCGGAAAAATATTTATTACTGAATATTTACTGGCATGCGTACGGATTGACATCCGGTGGAGTACGCGTTGGTAAAAGTACAAGTTAATTTAGCTACACTATAGTGTCTGTAGTTCCTCATAATAATAGTAGTACTTATGTCCTGTGTGGTGATGGCTGCATTGCAGTTTACTTTATACTAGCACTTAATTTTCTCACTAAAGTAGACCAGAAACAAATATCAGCACCTTTATTGAGATAATGAAACGGTCACATCATGGAGGAAGGAAGACGTCACATGTAGTTCTATTCCATTGTAAAACCTAACTTAAAGGCATTGTTCTGAAGGGATCATTTTTCTGAAGTTACATCAATCCATCAATCCATCAATCCATCATCCTGATAATAACATATAAGGGCATTCTAAGTTATGTGTGTTTTGTTAGCATGACCCATTATTCTTCGTCCCTCTTTGAAAACATTTAATATTGTTTTACATGATTCGTTTATATTTCAGATCAACGATATCCATTTGTGCTACTGCTACAAGGTGTGTTAGAGTCTGTGTAACTTTGTGATCCAATGGCCAGTATTTGAAGTTTATCCATTCATCAAAGGGTTTAACGTATTATTCAAATTATTTTATATGGACTTATCCTATCTGTGGCAGTCTTGACCATCAAAGGAATTGTTTTTCAGGACCTCAAGACACATCTAGGTCTTTCTAGGAATTTCTTTAACATGTTAGAACAAAAAATAGTACTGAGGAATTCTTATTATTTTTTTGACTGGACGCAAACATCCTCACAAATGTAATTATTAAGCAATATCTGTTGGTGATCTAGTAAAATGTATATTGCAGACAGTGAATCACTGGCAGTTGGGCCATATAAACATAGTAAACATACCCCCCAATCTTCATTGCATGGGTGTGTCAGCCTTGGAATACCTTTTGCCAGATCACCCAATTAAAGTTCCTATTTATTTGTATGCTCGCATTGGGATAGTACTGACCATCAATCCCATAAACACAATTGGTTAAACAGACAGTATCGTCACGATCAGAGCATACTTTCTACAAACGGGCCGTGGAATTGGAAGTCAAAGTTTAATATTAATAAAAATCATATCTCAACAACCACAAGGGTAGAAATTCACAATATTTCCCACCATTGTATAGATTGTTACTTGTCGAAAAATATTTACACAAAGGTGACACTAATTTGACCTTTACTTCCTGTCCAAACCGGAAGTCAAAGTTTAATATTAAAATAATTTCTAAATTCAGTATTGTATTGTATTCAAATAAACTTCTCGCGAGAACTTCAACAGACGTTAAAATTTGACTTTCTCCAACACTTCGAATTGATGACGTCATAATTTTAACTCAACCAAACACCTAGTTTTTGTTGTGACAAAAACTTATATCTAGTTGTTTTTTTTCTTCTCCTTCTCCGGATAGATTGTCTACAAAAAAACACATACTTGCAAACTTCACATGAACTTGAAACTTGGCATGTACTTAGAACTTAACAAGTAGATGAAACACGAGTTGTGAGTGACCCCAATTTGACCTTACTTCCTGTCCAAACCGGAAGTCAAAATTTAATATTTAAAAAAATCTAGTTTAATATTTAAAAAAATAATATCTCAACAACCACAAGAGGTAAATTGACATTTATTGTACCATTGTATAGATTGTTAATTGTCGAAAAATATTTACACAAAGATGAGCCCAATTTTACCTTACTTCCTGTCCAAACCGGAAGTCAAATTTAATATTTAAAAAAAATCATATCTCAACAACCAGAAGGGGTAGATTCACAATTTTTGTACCATTGTACAGATCGTTAATTGTCAAAAATATTTACAATAACATGACCCCAATTTGACCTTATACTTCCTGTCCAAACCGGAAGTCAAAGTTTAATATTTTAAAAATCCTATCTCAACAACCACAAGAGGTAAATTGACATTTTTGCACCATTGTATAGATTGTTAATTGTCAAGAAACATATTTACACAAAAGTGACCCCAATTTGACCTTACTTCCTGTCCAAACCGGAAGTAAACATTTTATATATAAAAAAAATCATATCTCAACAACCAGAAGGGGTAAATTCACAATTTTTGTACCATTGTACAGATCGTTAATTGTGAAAAAATATTTACACAAGATGACCCTTACTTTATTTTACTTCCTGTCCAAACCGGAAGTCAAAATTGTATATTTTAAAAAAATCATATCTCAACAACCAGAAGGGGTAAATTCACAATTTTTGTACCATTGTACAGATCGTTAATTGTCAAAAAATATTTACAATAAGATGACCCCGATTTGACCTTACTTCTTGTTCAAACCGGAAGTCAAAGTTTAATATTTAAAAAAATCATATCTCAACAACCACAAGAGGTAAATTCACAGTTCTTACACCATTGTACAGATTGTTAATTGTCAAAAAATATTTACACAAAGATGACCCCAATTTTACCTTACTTCCTGTCCAAACCGGAAGTCAAAATTTAATATTTTAAAAAAATCATATCTCAACAACCACAAGAGCTAAATTGACATTTTTTGCACCATTGTATAGATTGTTAATTGTCGAACCATATTTACACAAAAGTGACCCCAATTTGACCTTACTTCCTGTCCAAACCGGAAGTCAAAATTTAATATATAAAAAAAATTATATCTCAACAACCAGAAGAGGTAAATTCACAGTTGTTGCACCATTGTACAGATTGTTAATTGTCAAAAATATTTACAAAGATGACCCCAATTTTGCCTTACTTCCTGTCCAAACCGAGTCAAAATTTAATATTTAAAAAAATCATATCTCAACAACCAGAAGGGTAGATTCACAATTTTGTACCATTGTACAGATCGTTAATTGTCAAAAATATTTTACAATAACCTTGACCCCAATTTGACCTTACTTCCTGTCCAAACCGGAAGTCAAAGTTTAATATTTAAAAATCCCTATCTCAACAACCACAAAGAGGTAAATTGACATTTTTGCACCATTGTATAGATTGTTAATTGTCCGAAACATATTTACACAAAAGTGACCCCAATTTGACCTTACTTCCTGTCCAAACCGGAAGTAAAAATTTAATATATAAAAAAAATTATATCTCAACAACCAGAAGGGGTAAATTCACAATTTTTGTACCATTGTACAGATCGTTAATTGTCAAAAAATATTTACACAAAGATGACCCCAATTTGACCTTACTTCCTGTCCAAACCGGAAGTTAAAGTTTAATATTTTAAAAAATTATATCTCAACAACCACAAGAGGTAAATTGACATTTTTTGCACCATTGTATAGATTGTTAATTGTCGAAACATATTTACACAAAGGTGACCCCAATTTGACCTTACTTCCTGTCCAAACCGGAAGTCAAATTTTAATATTTAAAAAAAATCATATAACTTCAACCGAACACCTAGTTTTTGTTGTGACAAAAACTTATATCTAGTTTAATTTATTTAAGTAAAAAATGTAGTTTTTTCATTTTAAATGTATTTAATTTATCTAGGGATGTTTATAAAATTAGGCCAAAGGTCATCTACTGGTCAGTAGTGTTCATTAATGGATATTTACAAAATGCTCCTTTGGCCGATTACAACCTATCTTGGTCCAATGCTTCATTGGCTCAACTCCAGTTTCGGGTGAGGTTGCCTATCAGTCAGCAATGGTCATTTTCTTAAAAAGATAAAACAAATGTCGTATTCACATTATAAATTTAATTTATAGGGCTGATATTTGTGCTTTGTGAAGCACACTAACTCTTGTTCTTTCTTTCTTCGGTCAAACGGTCACGTGACCAAAATAAAAATGGGCAACTCCTAAACTATTCGACCGATTTTAAACAAACTTGGTCCAAATTAAACCTTGACACCTACCCCATCTAGGATGGTCATAAATGTGGCCAATGTCATCTGGTGGCATTATTGGTCATTTCATGAACATTCTTTAGCCGATTGCAGCCCAACTTGGTCCAATGCTTCATTGACTCGAGCCCCATTTGGGGTGTACACGAATTTCGGCCAGTGGTCACCTAGCGGTCAGCAGTGGTAATTTCATGAATATTTACAAAATGCTTCTCCCACATTCTTTAGCCGATTGCAGCCTAACTTGGTCCAATGCTTCATTGACTCGAGCCCCATTTGGGGTGTACACAGATTTCGGCCAGTGGTCATTTTATGAAAAAAAATTAAAATGTCGTTTTTACAAATGTATTTCATCTATCTGGGGATTTTCATAAAGTTTGGCCAATGGTCACCTAGTGGTCATTTAATCAATATTTACAAAATGCTACTTCTCCCACATTCTTTAGCCGATTGCAGCCTAACTTGGTCCAATGCTTCATTGGCTCAAATACTCAGATTTTGGCCAGTGGTCACCTATTGGTCAGCAGTGGTCATTTTGTAAAAAAAATATAAAACTGTCGTTTTTACATTTTAAATGTATTTCATCTATCTGGGGATTTTCATAAAGTTTGGCCGATGGTCATCTAGTGGTCAGTAGTGGTCATTTAATCAATATTTACAAAATGCTTCTACTCCCACATCCCATGCTATTTTTAAATGATAGCTTGGTCATTAAACATTTAAAAAAACTCGGTCAGCTGCTTACCAAAAGGGAGTTCGTAAAAAATGCTAAGCGGCTGATATTCGTGCTTCGTGAAGCACAGTAGTTCTAGTTATTATTGTTATTATTGTTATTATTGGTACTTTTAAGGAGTACATTAGCAATGTACTCCTTTTTTATCACAGTGCAAGTAAATTTTCTGGACAACCCTTTTTTGCTCTATGCCCCCTCTTTTTTGAGACCATGGATCTGCCCCTTCCTTTACCTTTTTTCAAATCAAGATAGCTTTCAGATAATAACAATTCTGTCATTTTGTAATTGGGTAATTTCCAATTTTGTACAAAGTGATCAGCAATTTCAGCAAACGGCGCCCAATACCTGGTAATGATCGCCACTCCTCAGTCCGACCTGCCCGTACTTCCAGTCCGTCGAGTAGGCGCCCTGCTCGCTACTCAAGTACCAAAGAATACTGTTGTACTCCGTAGCGCCTCCGTTGAAACCCCTCTTAAAGACGAATAATTCGCCGATGGAGGTTCCGTACATGTGAAACCAAAAGGTTAAGCAGACTCCTGAGCCCGTCGTCGGGGCCAAGTAACTGCTCACGAGACGGGCGTAGTCCCCAGCTACTCGGGGTGAGCTGGTTTCAATGTATAGGAAGTAACCTGTGTTGGAAAAAAACCGCGAGATTCCAGAATGTTTTAAGTTCCTTACGTTAGTATCTTAAATCTTGATGTTTTCATATACAGTACAGTGATAACCTTAATATCGCATTAGCCAATCGTTTCTTTTAAGTGTCCAGGTTTATGTTTGCCGTCATTGGCTCATTGAATAATTTTGTCTTAAGGGAGTAGTGTCAAAGTCATGGTAGCGGGCCAGGGTCTCCGTGTGGTCTACAGGACAAAGCCTTCTGGATGTTTAATTTTTGGAGGATTTACAGAGAAGAAAGGCATGGAGAAGAAATTGATAGGGTCAGGGTTTGAGTTTTACAGGGGTGTGATGAGACAAAAGTAAAAAATCCTGAAAAATTGGGTAGCAGGCCTGGGTCTTTTCTATTACTATTTACTATTCGAATGAGAATTCTACATGGTGTCTCCTGGTGTCAAACAGTGAATCTCCTGGATGTTTAATTTTGGAGAATTTACAGACACAAGACAGATTACTTCCTTCTTTCCTTAATAGTGGCTACTTCTCTTCTTTCAAGAACATTTTTAGAAAAGATAAGAAACAGTTTTTTTCATTAAAACTGATGGAATATATATATTTTTTCGATACTAAATACCAACCTGAACCAGTCGTGTGGTCCCCACTCAGTCCTGTGTCAACAGAGGTCGTGTTTCCCTGGTAACGTGTCCAGTCAAAACCATCGTCCCTCGCTTGTTGCCATGTACAGAGGGAGACCTCAAAGTCGCACGTGGTGTTGACACCGTACTGCAATGGATCGGCAGCGGATGGTTGGACTGTTGACAAAGGAGTTAAACAACAAATTAAAAGACTTTGGTAATTAACTTCATCAAACTTTTTTTTCAATTTCGTTGTTATATTATGTTCTTTAGGGAATTAATTAATCATGATATATTTACCGTTGCACACTCCAGGAATAAACTGTATGTCGTCAATAGCGATATCTCCGGCAAACGACTTCCCCACAACCCCCTCAAAGATGACCTAATCAAGGAAAATAACATTCAAATGATCATAGCAAAATGATCAGATCAAAAATGATCAAGGCCAACAAAAAAGTCTCCAATTTCTGGTTATAGGTCGGCTTCAAAATCGGTACGGTGACGTGCTTTTTGGGGTTCATCGTTTTTTGTTTTTTTTTGTTTGTTTTTTTGCCAACCAGTGAAATACATGATACATGTTATATATATTTATTGGAACCAGGCCAAATTTCCCATACACAAAGTATGGTGGTTAAATAGAGGCCTCACAAATTGGGCAAGCATTCATAACCCTATGTAAACAAGTGGTTTAAAACACAGCACGACAGAATTCCAATCGATCCAACAATTGGACAAAAATGCCAACACGTGGGTCGGAGGCGACACGCACAGAAATCAGAAACCAGAGACTTTTTTGGGCCTAACAGTCAGACTCAAGATAAACATTTAATGACCAACCTGTGAGTTTCTGCTCAATGTATCTTGTAAATCATGAGAAAATTATGAAAAAGTATGCACAATTTGTTCACTGAAAATTCAATCTTCGTGGAATAGACTTCCTAATAGCCAAAAATCACTTTGGCAACTCTTTAAAAGGTGCAAAGTTTTCAGGGAACAAACAGCGATGTTAAAGGGACAGCATCATCACAATCAGCGCAGACTTTCAACAGGGCATGGAATTGGTGTCCTAGTTTAAGATGAACACCGTGACTGAAAAATAGTGGCTCAATTATGCAGCAGCAATGGTAGTATGACTTTATCATGTGATTATTTTCAGTTTTAGTTAATCTAAAACTAGCACTCCAATTCCATGCCCTGTTGATCGTGACGATACTGTCCCTGTAATAATCTGGCTTAGTCATCCTGGTACTGGTTGATGGCCTCAGTGTACATGTAGTTGTCTTAATAATACTCATATAATATGCAAACATATATGCAAATAATATGTAAAAAGTCTCTTCTCTGAAATAAAAGTATATCCAATAGATATCTCAGTGCCATGGCCGAGCGGACTAGAGCCTCAGACTTGTGTTCTGATGGCCGAGTGGTCAGAATGTGGGTTCGAATCCTGGCTGCGACCATGGTACTTGTGTCCTTGAGCAAGGCATTTCACTGTACGGTGCTCCTCTTCACACAGGAGTATAACTGGGTACCTGTGAGGGTAGAGGTTGATATTGTGGTTGAAAAAGCTTCCGATGCACTAACGGTAGCTCGGGGCTGTATACTCCCCAGGGAACTGAGAAAGTTTAAGGATTGATATTGGCCCAATGACCAGGGGTAATAATGTAAAAGTGCCTTGTATCCTTTGGCAATTTGGCGCTCTATAAATCCAAATATTATTATCATTATTATTATTGTTATTATTGGTAATTTTAAGGGGCACAGGGGAGGAATGTACTCCTTTTTTATCACAGTGCAAGTAAATTTTCTGGACAACCCTTTTTTGCTCTGTGCCCCATCTTTTTTGAGACCATGGATCCGCCCCTTCCTTTACCTTTTTTCAAATCAAGATAGCTTTCAGATAATAACAATTCTGTCATTTTGTAATTGGGTAATTTCCAATTATGTACAAAGTGATGAGCAATTTCGGCAAACGTCGCCCAATACCTGGTAATGATCGGCACTCCTCAGTCCGACCTGTCCGTACTTCCAGTCCATCAAGTTGGCGCTCTGCTCGCCACTCATGTACCAAAGAGTACTGTCGTATGCCGTAGCGCCTCCGTTGAAATCCCTCTCAAAGACGAATAATTCGCCGGTGGAGGTTCCGTACATGTGATACCAAAAGGTTAAGCAGACTCCTGAGCTCGTCGTCGGGGCAAAGTAACTGCTCACGAGACGGGCGTAGTCCCCAGCTACTCGGGGTAAGCTGGTTTCAATGTATAGGAAGTAGCCTGTGTTTGAAAAAAAATGCGAGATTCCAGAATGTTTTAAGTTCCTTACGTTAGTATCTTAAATCTTGATGTTTGCATATACAGTACAGTGATAACCTTAATATCGCATTAGCCAATCGTTTCTTTTAAGTGTCCAGGTTTATGTTTGCCCTCATTGGCTCATTGAACAATTTTGTCTTAACGGAGGAGTGTCAAAGTCATTTGACAAAAGTAAAAAAATTCCTGAAAAATGGGGTAGCGGACCAGGGTCTCCGTTTGGTCTACAGGACAAAGCCTGTTTAATTTTGGAGGATTTACAGAGAAGAAAGGCATGGAGAAGAAATTGATAGGGTCAGTGTTTGAGTTTTACAAGGGTGTGATGTGACAAAAGTAAAAAATCCTGAATAATGGGTAGCAGGCCTGGGTCTTTTCTATTACTATTAAACTATTCGAATGAGAATTCTACATGGTGTCACTGCAAACAGTGAATCTCCTGGATGTTTAATTTTGGAGAATTTACAGACACAATACAGATTACTTCCTTCTTTCCTTAATAGTGGCTACTTCTCTTCTTTCAAGAACATTTTTAGAAAAGATATGAAACAGTTTTTTTCATTAAAACTGATGGAATTTATATATTTTTTCAATACTAAATACCAACCTGAACCAGTTGTGTGGTCCCCACTCGGTCCTGTGTCAACAGAGGTCGTGTTTCCCTGGTAACGTGTCCAGTCAAAACCATCGTCCCTCGCTTGTTGCCATGTACAGAGGGAGACCTCAAAGTCGCACGTGGTGTTCACACCGTACTGCAATGGATCAGCAGCGGATGGTTGGACTGTTGACAAAAGAGTTAAACAACAAATTAAAAGACTTTGATAATTAACTTCATCAAACTTTTTTTTCAATTTCGTTGTTATATTATGTTCTTTAGGGAATTAATTAATCATGATATATTTACCGTTGCACATTCCAGGAATAAACTGTATGTCGTCAATAGCGATATCTCCGGCAAACGACTTCCCCACAACCCCCTCAAAGATGACCTAATCAAGGAAAATAACATTCAAATGATCATAGCAAACTCTAAATCGATTTCTTTCTGCATTTAATGCCAACACAAAAGTCTCCAATTTCTGGTTATAGGTTGGCTTCAAAATCGGTGCGGTGACGTGTTTTTTGGGGTTCATCTTTTTTTCTTTTTTTTCTTTTTTTTTTGCCAACCAGAGAAATACATGATACATGTTATATACATTTATTGGAACCTGACCAAATTTCCCATACACAAAGTATGGTGGTTAAAGAGATGCCTCACAAATTGGGCAAACGTTCATAACCCTATGTAAACAAGTGGTTTAAAACACAGCACAACAGAATTCCAATCTATCCAACAATTGGACAAAAATGCCAACACGTGGGTCGGAGGCGACACGCACAGAAACCAGAGACTTTTTTGGGCCTAAAACCAATTTTTTTTTAGATGCCCCCCTCAAAATATGTACCAACCTATAAGAAACAAGGAAAAAATACTCAAAAAATCATTTGAGACCGTTAACCCCCTGTACATGCCCCCTGAAGATTTGTTTTTGTGAAACGGCATGGCATCCTGACTTTTTGTGCAGATTACCTGTATACCATTGTTGGGGCACCAGTCTATTTTGTTTAAAACACAGTGATAAGGAAGCAATGAAGAGAACATCACTTCAGCAATTAATTTAAAGTACTTTCTCATGTTTACCTGTTGAAATTTTAGCATACTATTCCATGACAACCTTTCAATTGCCTTATGAAACAAAAAATCTGATTAAAAAGTAACATTTATATGAATAAAACACAGTGTTCCCGTGGGTTTATATGGATTGCAACTGAAGATTTTATTTCATTATTGTATCCAACTTATTTTATCCTGAATAATATAAAATTGATATTTGCTTTTAACATTCTTCTAGAAAAGAATTAATTAATAAAATAGTATGAATGTAAAATAGTAGTTATTGGCCTCAGTTATGTTTTGAACCTAGCAAGTTCTTTCTCAGAGAAAGAACCCGCTAGGTTTGAGATGTAAGGCCATCAGTAACTACTATTTTGCATTTAATACGGGTCCTTTAGGTTGGTAAGCAGTTTGCAACAGCCAATTCTCTATTTATAAAATAGTACAAAAAATTATTTATATACATCTAACTAACATTAACAACATATTTCATGGCTTAGCAGGGATTTTTGATTGTATAATGCCAAAATGTATTTCTGTAAATGATACAGTAGATATAATGCTCTTGAACAAGTTCTGCTAGTAGATGTGAAGCATCATCATTAGATATAGTAAGATTTGCGATGACATGTATTGAAATAATCTCTTTTGAGTAGTAAGGGTTCTGAGAAGAACCTTTGGTTAACTCAACATTTCGATTTGTATGCTTTGATCATCTTCTAGGAGAATACGGAATGCTGGCGCAGGAGGGGCTTAAGTAGCTCGGTGGAGGAGTCCTGATCACTACTGACACTAGATCTTTGGGCTTGCTTGTGCCATTCTTGTAGATGTAGCTATTACCGTTAAAAAAATTGAAATATATTTATAATTAATTATGTGTGAAATAACAAATGTATTATTACACAATTTATTCAAAGAAAGTAAAAGATAATATTGTAATAAATTTTTCAAAAATGTTCTTAAATATCAGCTGTTTTAACCAACCATACACCATCCCTTAAAAACATTCAAATAATAAATCCCATATCCCACTATTTTATTTTAAGCTAGGTTTCAACTTCAAAGGTTCAGGGGTTACACAGTTGTAAACCTTAAATTTATTTGTTACTTATGTTAGCTACCAACTTTGTATTTAATCACGATGATATAATAGTAATACTATTATACCATCGTGATTGTACAAACTATGTACAGTTCTATGACAGTAACCAGTGGGTTAATATTTCATGTTTAAGATGATAACAAGTCCCAGGCATGTCAAATACAATGTTCCCAAGTTAACTCCCATGGAAATTTCTTGCAGTAATACTTGTGGGTGCATGGTGAATAATAATTAATATTAATAATTATTTAAAAAAATTACCCAACTAAGGTCACAGATAATAACTTCTGTCACTGCCCAACTTTGCCAGCAAACAATCCTTTAGATGATATGATGTATGTACATTTACTAACCTAAATGTATAATTGTCTTAATTGAGTTAAACCCATCAACCATGTCAACAAACTATGAACAGCTGATTAGTAACCATTCTAGATTATATGTGTGATACATAATCAATAATCACGTACGGAGCGCCCTCTAGGCAGCTGGTTGAGTTTTGTCTCCGCCAAGAATTTATTCCTGCTAGAATTCTTCTTATGTGCTTTATAAATTATTTGACTACAAGTGCTTCACGCAGTGTCTTTCTCAACAGCCTGGTGCTTTTCCTCGAACAATATTGAGCTCTCTCAAGGCGTAAGTGCATGAGTTTTTGTAAACTGTTCGTATACCATTGGAACTGTACAAATTTTTTAAGTAAACTAGTTGTGACATTTTTAACAGGTAAAACTTGTAGCTTTGCATGGTGAGGATGATAAGTAAGACTAATTGCGGTGACACCATGTGGAATCTCAATTGAGTAGTAATTAGTTCTGAAAAGAACTGGGGGTACAACTCGACGTTTCGATCAGTATGCTCTGATCGTCCTCAGGAGAATGCCGGACTCTGGAAAATGCTGCTGCTTAAGTAGGCTGCTGGAGGATCATCCCCTGCTGGAGGATTAGTTCGTTGGGGCGCGCAGGCAGGAAACTGTGAGACTATGAGACTAGGATCCTAGGGATTGGGGGAGAGGAGTGTGTGCTCACTGAACTGAATCAGTTGTTAACAAGCACAGGGGAAGGAGGGTGGTTGACTTAGGATATAGGGGATCCCTCAGTCTGGGGTTGGTTGTGGACTTTGGATATAGAAGATCCTTCAGTCTGTAGTATAGGTCGCCAAATGTCGCTGATGAAGAAACCGATGTCCTGTGGCACAGTGTCGTGTTTGACGATCTCGATGGCCTCTCTGATGCGTCTGGGGTGCCATGCGTCGATGGGTGTGATGAGTTGGGCTGCCTGCCAGTCGATTTGGTGGTCCTTGATGTGCGAGTGCTTGACGATGGCGGACTTCTCGAAATCTCCTCTGCGGCCGTGTGCTCGGTGTTCCTTCAATCTGATGGGGAGGTTGCGTTTTGTTTCCCCGATGTACACCTTACCGCACTCACAGGGGATCCTGTTATGACGTCATTCCTGAAAAACTCATGGAAATAGGCAAGCAATTGCCCAAGACTCACTTACCGCAACAAACGTGGGATATTTTAAGAGATTGGAACATAGCTAAAATTAACAAACGAGGATGCTGGGGAGGAACCACAAAATTTCGCCCTATTCCAGTGCTAATATCGCAAAGAGACGCCATTTTGAAACCTATACAAAGGAGTGGAACCCAGAACCTCATTAGCATTACAACATAACAACCAAAGCGCCATTCCCAGCTGCCGACTACTCTGTTATGTAATCCTCGTTCCCTCAATGACAAAGTTGATGAACTCAGTCTGATTTTGAACAATAACAATGTCGACGTTGGAGCTATCACAGAAACATGGTTTTCCCCAGACCAATCCGAAGATCATTTCAGTATCTATGGCTACAATATATTTTCGCGCCCAAGAAAAGAGTGTCGAGGAGGGGGTGTAGCTCTTTATACCAGAGATTGCTTGAGCGCTACTTTACTTAATGAAATAGTGGTTCCTGATGGCATCGAAGCAATCTGGGTGAAAATTCGGCCTCCCCGCTTACCGCGTTCAATATCAAACATTGTGATTGGTACTGTATACTATCCTCCCAAGAGCCCCATTGCCCAATCTTTGATCGATCACATCAGTTCGACTGTCGACCAAATTCTTACTAGTCAACCTGATTCCGGCATTATCGTCCTTGGCGACTTTAACAGGCTGGATCTGGACCCTCTTTTGTCAAACAAGTTTATTCAAATTGTTGACAAGCCTACCCGTGATGATGCCATTTTAGATAAGATAATCACTAATTTGGCCTCACACTATGATCCTGTGGAAATCAGTTCTCCTCTTGGACTCAGTGATCATAATTGTGTTATCGCAAGGCCCAAAAATCCCATCTGTATTGCCAACACTAGCAAACTCAGGTGGTACGGCCCATGAAGGCCAGTGATGTTCGAGAATGTGGATCATGGTTGGGCGACCACAATTGGTTGGAAGTAACTCACGCGCATGACGTCACTATGAAATGCACAGAGTTCTACAAAACACTCAACTGTGTACTGGACACTTTCTTTCCAAAGAAATCAGTTAAGCAACATCCACAGACAAGCCATGGTTAACGCCCCACATTAAAACCCTTATTGTCAAACGCCAGCGTGCATTTCATATTAAACAACAATCACTATGGAGATACCTCAGAAATAAGATCAAACATGAAATCAAACTTGCAAAGAAAACACACTATACATCTAAGGTTGAGCGACTCAAAAAATCTAATCCGAGTTCCTGGTTTCGTGAAGTCCGATTGATGACATCTGGCACAAGCACAAATCGTAGTATCCATGTGGAAAACATTGACCCTGCAGCCCACAAGGACATAGCATCTGCTATTTGTGCAAAATTTGCTTCAGTTGGTAACGATCTAGATCCCTTGGATACAACCTCGCTCCCAGCCTACCTCCCATCCCAACCAATCCCAGAAGTCCAGCCTTGGCAAGTTCTTGGAGAACTAAATAGAATACCGTAAGCTACAAAAAGGCTAGCGGCCCTGATAATATTTCAGCTAGTTCATTCGCCAGTTTTCATATGAGCTCTCCAAACCCCTGACTCATATTATCAATGGCTCGTTCGCACAGCTCGTTCTCCCAGCACAATGGAAAAAAGCGATTGTCGTCCCACTCCCCAAGACATCACCCGCTAACATCGATAATTTGCGACCCGTTGCCCTGACAGATCACTTTGCTAAAGTCACGGAACATTTTATTGCTCATCAAACAATGGACTCGATCAAAACAAACCTCGACCCCACACAGTTTGGAAACATCAAGGGATACACCCACCACGCATTATTTGATCGACATTCTCCACACACTCCATGCGAATGCAGAACTTTCTAAATCTGTATCATCCGTTCTCCTTACAGACTTTCTAAGGCATTTGATCACATACACCACACAATCGCAATTCTCAAGCTTCTCAAACTGGGAGTGCCATCATACTTAGTGGCATGGATAGGTGATTTCCTGTCAAATCGTGAACAATGCGTTAGATATGGTGACAGTCATTCTGAATGGACTTATGTCCACGCAGGTGTCCCACAAGGCACTAAGCTAGGTCCGATAATCTTTCTAGCAATTATCAACGACGCTGGTATCAACGAGAAGAATACAAATATAAGACATTTCAAATATGTTGATGACATGACTGTCATCGAAACCCGCGATGTTAGTGTCAGATCCAACCTTCCAGCTGCAATCACTGAATTGCATACTTGGTCATCGGACAACAAAATGCGACTTAACGCAAAAAAGTGTTTCACCATGGACATTTGTTTTTCGCGACACCCCCCAGACCCTCTTTCATTGACTCTAATAGACACAACAATAAGCTTTTGGGTGTTTACATTCAATCTGACTTAAAGTGGCAAATGCACGTAAAGTCAATGATCAAGCGTGCAAATTCCCGCCTTTTCATGCTTCGTAAATTGAAATACCACTATCTCAACACAAGTGATCTTGTCAGCATATATACCTCTTTTGTTAGCCCAATTCTAGAGTACGCTGCCCCAGCATGGTCAGGTGCAATATCAAGTAAGCAGTGCAATGATCTGGAAAGGGTGCAGAAGCGAGCATGTAGAATTATTCTTGCCGATATATATAAGCGCTACTCAGACGCTCTGCAAGTGTGCAATATTGAAACACTGTAATGCCGCCGAAAACACGTATGCCAATCTTTTGCTAAAACTCTTCCTGAGTCAGTTCTGCAGGGAATTCTACCCCGGAAGTCTAATTCTGGGTACCAACTGAGGAAATCAGGACTTCTGGGTGAATTCCATTGCAGAACTGAACGCTTCAGAAAAAGCCCTCTCCCTCATCACCTCACCCGTCTCTTGAACAACTCAAAATGAAATTTTTAATGTGGCATTTTTATGTTTTATCTTTTTTAAATTTGCTCTCGGGGTTTCGCTGGGCTGCGTTTATCTGTTTTTATGTCTTTCTATTTTAATTAATTTTCTTGTTGAATTTTTTTTTTCTCCATTTTTATTGTAATTTTTGTTTTGTTGTTTTTTAACTTTGTATAAATTTGTATGCATTTTGTATATTCTTCCGCAATTCGACCTTTGGTCGCCATGGGAGAACTGTTTTTAAAGAATAAACCATTAATGAATGAATGAATGAATGAACATACACAGTCTGGTAACCACCATTATGTATGTCTCTACAGTGTATATGGAGTCACGGAACCTTAATTTAAACTGACAACAGAGGGCGCCCTTCAAGCAAAACTTTCAGGGGACATGTACAGGGGGTTAAAAATATGAAATTTTTATTTTAATGATTTAGTCTTGTTTCTAATAGGCCTGTACATGTTTTGAGGGGGGCAGAATATAAAAAAGTCAAAAAAAGTGAAATAACACCCCCCCCCCCCCCTACACAGTTGGACTCAAGATAAACATTTAACTCCCAACCTGTGAGAGTTTCTGCTCAATGTATCTTGTATATCATAAGAAAATTATGAAAAAGTATGCACAATTTGTTTACTGAAAATTCAATCTTCGTGGAATAGACTTCCTAATAGCCAAAAATCACTTTGGCAACTCTTTAAAAGGTGCAAAGTTTTCAGGGAACAAACAGCGATGTTAAAGGGACAGCATCATCACAATCAGCGCAGAATTTCAACATAGGGCATGGAATTGGTGTCCTAGTTTAAGATGAACACCGTGACTAAAAAATACTGGCTCATTTATGTGACAGTGGTAAAGTAATTCCCCCACTATTTTTTTGTTTATAATTCTCGTTATGTTTAAATAAGGATCTATTTTTTTATCTAACTATTCATGTTTAAGTAAGACTAATTGCGGTGACACCATGTGGAATCTCAATTGAGTAGTAATTAGTTCTGAAAAGAACTGCAGAAATTGCAACTCGACGTTTCGATCAGTATGCTCTGATCGTCCTCAGGAGAATGCCGGACTCTGGAAAATGCTGCTGCTTAAGTAGGCTGCTGGAGGATCATCCCCTGCTGGAGATTACTACTCAATTGAGATTCCACATGGTGTCACCGCAATTAGTCTTACTTATCATCCTCACCATGCAAAGCTACAAGTTTTACCTATTCATGTTTATTATTCATCCGCCAAATCTCATTAATATTCAAACTGCTTGATGCCACCAACGATACATCCTGCTCACAACCCATTTTTTTGCACTACGTTAGCTCAGGGCTGTATACTCCCCAGGGAACTGAAAAAGTTTAAGGATTGATATTGGCCCAATGACCAGGGGTAATAATGTAAAAGTGCCTTATATCCTTTGGCAATTTGGCGCTCTATAAATCCAGTTATTATTATTATTATTATTATTGTTATTATTAGTATTATTGGTACTTTTAAGGGGCACAGGGGAGGAATGTACTCCTTTTCTTATCACGGAAATTGAGAATATCCGTCGTTCTTTTCCCCCAGTACCTGCTATTCTATCACAAACACCGTCACGCAAGGATCCACAATGTAGACTGTCTATGTTTGAGCCTACTTGTGTTACGGAGATCAAGAAACTCATCATGAAACCGCCATCAAAATCATGTGAACTTGATCCAGTACCAACTTCGCTATAATAAAACAAAATATTGATGTGTTTGCTAAGTATATCACAATTATTGTAAACAGATCTCTTTCTTCCGGTTGTTTCCCTGATAGCCAGAAGGTTGCTCATGTTAAACCACTCCTGAAGAAACCCAATTTGGACAAGGAAGTTTTCAAGTACCTTGGAAAAACAATCGAGCGAGTTGTTTCATCACGGATCTCTGACCATGTGCTAATAACCTGTTGGACACATTTCAGTCAGCCTATAAACCATTTCATGGAACGGAAACTGCTCTTCTCCGCGTCAACAATGATATTTTATCTGCCATGGATGATGGAAAAATCACTGCATTAGTTTTGTTAGACTTAAGCGCCGCTTTTGACACGGTTGATCACAAAATCCTTCTCTCCCGCCTTCAATATCATCTTGGAATACATGACACAGCCCTGGATTGGTGTAGGCCCTACCTTTTAAATAGGCCCCAGCATGGTTGTATTGGTAACGCTATCTCCGAGCCTGTTATTCTTGACTATTCTGTACCCCCAAGGCTCCGTGCTCGGCCCACAGTGGTTTACTGTTTATACGTTTCCAGTTCGTGATATCATTTTGAAGTATAATTTAAATTACCATGTCTACGCTGATGACACGCAGCTTTACATTACTTTTAAATCTTCTCAAGAACCTGCCGATTCCTGCATTACAACACTGGAGAAATGTATTAAAGAGATTCGAAGTTGGATGAGACAAAACTTCCTGAAATTGAACGACGAAAAAACAGAATTTGTTCTATTTGGATCACGTCAGCAATTGTCTAAGCTTCCATTTATTACAATTGGTGACTCGCAGATAACCCCCTCATCACAAGCACGTTATTTGGGTGTTATATTTGACTCGACAATGACTTTTAAACCTCATATCTCCAACATTGTTCGCATATCATCATTTCATATCAGAAATATTAGCCGAATAAGGAAATACTTGAATAAAAGTGCTGCTGAACAAATTATACATGCTCGATAACGGGAATGCTCTCCTCTACGGTCTCCCGCAGAATCAAATATCTCGTCTTCAGCACATACAAAACGCAGCAGCTCATGTTGTGACTTTGTCCAGAAAGTCATGCCATATCACGGCAATCTTGAAAGAACTGCACTGGTTTCCTGTTTCACAGAGAATTGTTTTTAAACTTATGCTAATTGTTCATAAATCTTTTAATAACGTTGTTCCAATTTATATTTCTGAACTGCCTGCTTAAAGTCTACACTCCATCACGCAATTTGCGCTCCAGCAACATGTCACTCCTAAAGGAACCAACTTCAAAACGGAACTGGGATACGTCTTTTTCTGTCGCGGCTCCGAGACTCTGGAATCATCTTCCAACTATTAAACTCAAATCTTGTCATAGTATAACTAGATTTTAAGTCGATGCTTAAAACTCATTATTATTATTATTATTATTATTATTATTATTATTATTATTATTATTATTATTATTATTATTATTATTATTATTATTATTATTATTATTATTATTATTATTATTATTATTATTATTATTATTATTATTATTATTATTATTATTATTATTATTATTATTATTATTATTATTATTATTATTATTATTATTATTATTATTATTATTATTATTATTATTATTATTATTATTATTATTATTATTATTATTATTATTATTATTATTATTATTATTATTATTATTATTATTATTATTATTATTATTATTATTATTATTATTATTATTATTATTATTATTATTATTATTATTATTATTATTATTATTACAGTGCAAGTAAATTTTGTGGACAACCCTTTTTTGCTCTGTGCCCCCTCTTTTTTGAGACCATGGATCCGCCCCTTCCATTACCTTTTTTCAAATCAAGATAGCTTTCAGATAATAACAATTCTGTCATTTTGTAATTGGGTAATTTCCAATTTTGTACAAAGTGATGAGCAATTTCAGCAAACAGCGCCCAATACCTGGTAACGATCGGCACTCCTCAGTCCGACCTGCCCGTACTTCCAGTCCGTCGAGTAGGCGCTCTGCTCGCCACTCAAGTACCAAAGAGTACTGTCATATGCCGTAGGGCCTCCGTTGAAACCCCTCTGAAAGACGAATAATTCGCCGATGTCGGTGCCGTACATGTGAAACCAAAAGGTTAAGCAGACTCCTGAGCCCGTTGTCGGGGCCAAGTAACTGCTCATGAGACGGGCGTAGTCCACAGCTACTCGGGGTGAGCTGGTTTCGATGTATAGGAAGTAACCTGTTGTGTTTGAAAAAACCGCGAGATTCCAGAATGTTTTAAGTTCCCTACGTTAGTTAGTTAAATCTTGATGTTTGCATATACAGTACAGTGATAACCTTAATATCGCATTAGCCAATCGTTTCTTTTAAGTGTCCAGGTTTATGTTTGCCCTCATTGGCTCATTGAATAATTTTGTCTTAAGGGAGGAATGTCAAAGTCATGGTAGTGGGCCAGGGTCTCCGTTTGGTCTACAGGACAAAGCCTTCTCGATGTTTAATTTTGGAGGATTTACAGAGAAGAAAGGCATAGAGAAGAAATTGATAGGGTCAGTGTTTGAGTTTTACAGGGGTGTGATGTGACAAAAGTAAAAAATACTGAAAAATGGGTAGCAGGCCTGGGTCTTTTCTATTACTATTTACTATTCGAATGAGAATTCTACATGGTGTCACTGCAAACAGTGAATCTCCTGGATGTTTAATTTTGGAGAATTTACAGACACAATACAGATTACTTCCTTCTTTCCTTAATAGTGGCTACTTCTCTTCTTTCAAGAACATTTTTAGAAAAGATAAGAAACAGTTTTTTTCATTAAAACTGATGGAATATATATATATATTTTCGATACTAAATACCAACCTGAACCAGTTGTGTGGTCCCCACTCGGTCCTGTGTCAACAGAGGGCGTGCTTTTCTGGTAACGTGTCCAGTCAAAACCATCGTCCCTCGCTTGTTGCCATGTACAGAGGGAGACCTCAAAGTCGCACGTGGTGTTCACACCGTACTGCAATGGATCAGCAGCGTTTGGTTGGACTGTTGACAAAGGAGTTAAACAACAAATTAAAAGACTTTGATAATTAACTTCATCAAACTGTTTTTTAAATTTTGTTGTTGTATTATGTTCTTTAGGGAATTAATTAATCGTGATATATATTACTCAAAACAATTTACGGTGTGTTGATATTGCACACTTAAGTTCAGTCACTAATATCAGTGCTACAGCGCCCTCTCTTGTTTTTAGAAAACATGGCTGCTTAGGCATAGGACCAGTAGTAAAATATAACGGAACACTTGCAACATAAGTGTAATCCTTGCCATCCTGTCTCAATAAAAAAAACAGTACATGGTGTCAGAAGTCAAGTGCACTCCAGCCAAGAATATTTTTGCTGCATATTTCTTCAAGGTAAAGTAGAAAATCTACCGTAAATGTGCTTCAGAGATTATCGATAATACGGCATAATAACTGTGACTGTCATTGTACTGTAGAACTGATCTTGATAGTTGGGGAACGGGCTAAACCCCTCCTTTTGTGAAGTAATTATCAGCTTAAAGGGGGACTGTCGTGGATTTAAATCAAAACAGTTAAATATGTGATCGTTTTATTCTTTTATATCAGTAAAAGATCAATAAAATATTTGTTTTGTGTTTTTATTGTTTTGAGAGTGTTATTTTACCATTGTAAAAATGCCCTCCACTTTTACTAGTTGTTTCCGCCCTGCACGGAGGAGCTGTTCGTGACGTCACGTCGGGAAGAGAAATTCGATAGTCATGATTGTTGGTTGTTGAAACCATGTTCATCCCGTTGTTTCCGACGAACTTTGCTCGTCCAAATACGGCGATATTTTGGGTCACTTAATTGGGAACAGATGAAGGCTAACACCGTCTTTGGTGGTGTTGCTGCATCCTGCAGCAACACATCTTCCCGGCATTTTATTAGTTCCGGAAACAAAAATCATGGAAGAAATGAAATCGACGCTACGTATGTGAATGTGTATGTATGTACATGTACATCATGTACACATCAGATCTTCCCGACCTTACGTCACATATCTTATGCAAATGAAGCTTCTACCATGGGGCGGGGTTGCCTCCCCCAAACACTTCAAACATTGTTTTAAAATACTTGTACTCAGAAATCAATGATTAAATAGACACAGGTGGGTCTCAAAAACAATATTTTATTACAAAACGCCTTAAGTAAAGGATGCCAGTCCCCCTTTAACATGAGGAGTAAGTACCTGACAAAGATCTAAGACTACAGTTTGTATTTTGAAGCTGGAAAATGGCACAGTTGCCCCATCTGTCGCAACCTCCACCATTATAATTGAGTGGTAATCTCGCAGAGAACTGGAAAAGGTTCAAACAGCGGTACACATAGAGCTAAAGACCAAAAAAGAAAACAAGGAAAGCCACAACGATTACCAAAAAAGTTGTGTGGGAGATGCGGGCAAACACACGAGTATGCCGCATGCCCTGCCCATGGAAAGACTTGTTTAAAATGTGGAAAGGATAACCATTTTGCTCAGTGCTGCAAGAAACCAAGCTCTATGTCAAAGGGAAACACCAAAAGAAACATGAAACGTGTTCATAATATCAACAAGTTCCCTGAAGGCTCAGAGGAATTTTTTGTGGATGCAATCAACAGCACCGCAACCAATGATGAATGGACACTTTCACTTGTTACAAATGAACACTTACTTACAAGTTGGATACAGGGGCGCAAGCTAATTTACTCCCCAAAAGGCTGATCCGCCAGATGCAACCTCGACCAAAGATGCACCCAGCTAAAGTGAAAGCCACAGGGTACTCAGGGGTAGACATACCCATCACAGGTCGATGCATGGTAAAGGTGCAGCACAAAGGTCAGACATACTACATATCAGTCCTCATTACACCAGGAGATCATCAGCCACTGATGGGTTCGAAAGGTTGTGAAAAGTTAAACCTAGTAAAGAGGATCCTCAATGTAAATTTAAAAAACTCTGATATAGATGATTTTGCAGATGTGTTCAACTGGTTAGGATGCCTACCGGGACGACATCACATAGCAATCCATAGTGATGTTACACCGGTACAACATGCATGTAGAAAGGTACCATTTCCTCTGCAAGACAAGCTCAAAGATGAGTTAGACCGTATGGAGCGACTAGAAGTCATCACAAGTTACGAGTGTGCCTTGATCCACGTGACCTAAACAAGGCAATAAGACGAGCACACTACAAGCTGCCATCTCGTGCTGAAATAACTGCACACTTTGCTGGAGCAAAATTCTTCAGCAAGTTAGATGCATCAAGTGGATTCTGGCAAATACAGTTTGATGAGGCCAGTTCCAAGCTGTGTACATTCATCTCTCCTTTTGGGAGGTATCGCTTCCTCCATCTTCCATTTGGCATCAGCAGTGCACCAGGGTCTACCACAAAATTATCCATGACCTATTCATGGAAGTTGCGGGAGTCAATACCATGATGGATGACATCATCGTCTGGGGATAAACTCGAAAAGAGCATGATGAGCATCTCAGACAAGTACTAGAGATCGCACGAAGCAACAATATCTCAAACTCAACCGAGAAAAGTGTGAGTTTGGAGTACACAGTCTGACTTTCATTGGGGATGTTATCAGCAACCTGGGGTCAGCCAGATCCCAAGAAAGTCACTGCAATTCTCAACATGGAAAGACCAAAAAATCGCAACGATATTCAGAGATTCATGGGGATGATCAACTACATGGGAAAGTTCATCCCAGATCTGTCATCTAAGTCAGCCCCTCTACGGAGTCTGCTGGATAAGAGAAACCAGTGCATATAGTTAGAGGCACAGGAAAAGGCCTGGCAAAAGCTAAAAGTAACATTGACAACCGAGCCAGTCCTAAAATTCTATGACCCAGCAAAGCCAAGCAAGCTGTCAGCTGACGCATCAGAAAATGGAATTGATGCAGTCCTACTACAGCTGTATGATGATGCGTGGGCACCTGTGGCGTACGCATCGAGAGCCATGACTGAGGCCGAAGAAAGATACGCCCAGATAGAAAAAGAACTGTTAGCTATTACATATGCGTGTGAGCATTTTCATCAGTACATCTATGGACAGCAGGTAGAAGTGGAAACCGATCATAAACCAGTCGTACCATTGTTTACAAAGTCACTGATGAGTGACTGTCCCCTGCGAGTCCAACGGTTGCTTATCAGAATCCAACGCTATGACCTGAAAGTGTCCTACACACCAGGCAAATTCATGTATACAGCGGACACACTCTCCAGAGCTGTAGACCCACACGCAGAGACAGACAGTTCCAGAGAAGACGACATCAAAGCATATGTCGATATCATCTTGACATCAATGCCTGTATCCTCCAACAGAAAGGAAGAAATCATCAAGGAAACACTGCACGATGAAACACTGCAGACATTGACCAAAGTCATACATGAAGGATGGCCCGACAACAAAGGCATGTGTCCAGTAAAAATAAGAGACTACTGGAATGCACGTTATGAACTATCTGTAGCAGGAGGCATGTTGTTCAAAGGCAGTAAGATTATCATTCCAGCATCACTGCGCACAACCATGCTCAACAAAATACACGAAGGGCACCTAGGCATTGAAAAGTGCAAAAGAAGAGCCAGAGAGGTAATGTACTGGCCACATCAACCAACATGTGTCAAATAATTATGGTGAAGAACTGCAACTCATGCCTACCATATCAGAGGAAACATATGGCAGAGAATCTTCAGTCACACCCAACTCCCAACCGTGCCTGGGAAAAAATTGGAGCAGATCTCTTCACAGTTCACGGTAAGAACTACCTTGTCATCGTGGACTATTTTTCGCAGTTCATCGAAATCTGCACACTGAATAGCACAACCAGCAGCAGTGTCATAAAGAATATGAAGTCAGTGTTTTCTCGACAAGGAACGCCTTGTGAAGTATTTTTTACTGACAATGTGCTGCAAGTGCTGAGTTTAAACACTTCTCAGCAGATTGGGACTTCATTCATTCAACATCCAGTCCACACTATCCTCAGTCCAACGGACTTGTTGAATGTGCAGTGAAGATCGTCAAGAACATGATACTGAAGACGACTCACAGCGGCCAAGATATATACAAGGCATTACAGATTTATCGTAGTACACCATTGGAGTGTGGACGCTCTCCAGCCGAATTGCTGTACAACCGGCGTATCAGATCAAATCTACCCATGGCAGATAATTTGTTGAACTTTCAGCGTCTTGACACTCAAGCCTTCAGAAGAAGAAAGAAGGAACAGAAGAACAAACAAAAAATACAGCACAAAAAACAGTCTGGATCACGTGACCTACCACCGCTACAGATAGGCGACACAGTCAAACTACTGAACACAGAGAACAACGCTTGGTCTCAAGGTGGAGTCGTGTCAGCCACACTGCCGAATCGCTCGTACCAGGTTCAGACAGAAACGGGTACCCTCCGTAGAACAGATGAATGCTGAGAAATGCCCCAGTAGAGCAACAGCAACACGAATCCAGTCACATACCGTTTGAAACGCTATCAGCGGATCACATCCCAACCACTGAGACTACAGTCCAAGGAGATCTGAGCAAACGCAGCAATGATGGCAATTATGATCAGCCCGTCAGTCTCAAACAAAGGCAACAAAGAATCACCAATGACAACAAGAAGTGGTCGTGTCGAAGCCACCCACAAGACTCGATCTGTGAGATGCCAACGTTCACCTGCTAATAGACTGAAATGAAACTGGCCATAACGTTGTTTGTTTAGTTAAAGTTTAGAGTTAAAATTAGTTGAAGTTTGACAAGTTTTTCCTAACAGTATTGCAGAACAGCATGTGTTTATTCTTAATGAACGAGACCAACTAAACTATGGATTGGATCTTCACTAGCATTTAATAATTATATTACTCGTGAACATTTCCTACAATAATTCAAAATGAACTTTGAGAAAGGAAGATGTGTTGATATTGCACACTAAGTTCAGTCACTAACATGCTACAGCGCCCTCTCTTGTTTTTAGAAGTACAGGGCTATGAAAACATGGCTGTTTAGGGCGTAAGACCAGTAATACAATATAAGGGAAACACTTGCAACATAATCCAGTGTAATCCTTGCCATCCTGTCTCAATAAATAACAATACATAGGGAACACCGGACTTTTAACATCAAATAGGTTTGGGCCATGTGCAATGATATGTACCAACAATATTGCCACAATGGCCCGTGTTCAATCTACCACATGTCTAAATTCTTTGTTAACTCATCAATTCTGTGAAACATTGTGTTTATCTGAAATAAATGATCTTGCTTTTAACTGAGATTATTCGGTGTTCCCTAAATTGTTTTGAGTAGTATATTTACCGTTGCACACTCCAGGAATAAACTGTATGTCGTCAATAGCGATATCTCCGGTAAACGACTTCAACCCCTCAAAGATGACCTAATCAAGGAAAATAACATTCAAATGATCATAGCAAACTCTAAATTGATTTCTTTCTGCATTTAAGGCCAACAAAAAAGTCTCATGGTTCTGGTCATAGGTCGGCTTCAAAATCGGTGCAGTGACGCGCTTTTTAGGGTCCATCTTTTTTCCTTTTTTTTGCCAACCAGTGAAATACATGATACATGTTATATATATTTATTGGAACAGACCAAATTTCCCATACACCAAGTATGGTTAAAGAGATGCCTCACAAATTGGCCAAACGTTCATAACCTATGTAAACAAGTGGTTTTAAAACACAGCACGACAGAATTCCAATAGATCCAACAATTGGACAAAATGCCAACACGTGGGTCGGAGGCGACACGCACAGAAACCAGAAACCAGAGACTTTTTGGGCTAACAGTCGGACTCAAGATAAACATTTAATGACCAAACTGTGAGAGTTTCTGCTCAATGTATCTTGTAAATCATGAGAAAATTATAAAAAAGTATGCACAATTTGTTCACTGAAAATTCAATCTTCGTGGAATAGACTTCCTAATAGCCAAAAATCACTTTGGTAACTCTTTAAAAGGTGCAAAGTTTTCAGGGAACAAACAGCGATGTTAAAGGGACAGCATCATCACAATCAGCGTAGACTTTCAACAGGGCATGGACTGAAAATACTGGCTCACTTGTGCAGCAGCAATGGTAGTATTACCTTATCATGTGATTATTTTCAGCTTTAGTTAATCTAAAACTAGCACTGCAATTCCATGCCCTGTTGATCGTGACGATACTGTCCCTTTAATAATCTGGCTTAGTCCCCCTGGTACTGGTTGATGGCCTCAGTGTACATGTAGTTGCCTTATAATAATACTCATATATTATGCAAACATATATGCAAATAATATGTAAATAATATGTAAAAATGTCTCTTCTCTGAAATAAAAGTATATTCAACAGATATCTCAGTGCCATGGCCGAGCGGACTAGCACATCAGACTTGTGTTCTGATGGCTGAGTCATCAGAATGTGGGTTCGAATCCTGGCTGCAACCATGGTACTTGTGTCCTTGAGCAAGGCATTTCACTGTACGATGCCCCTCTTCACCCAGGAGTATAAATGGGTTACCTGTGAGAGGTAGAGGTTGATATTGTGGTTGAAAAGCCCAATGCACTACGGTAGCTCGGGGCCGTATACTCCCAGGGAACTGAGAAAGTTTAAGGATACTGATATTGGCCTAATGACCAGGGGTATTAATGTAAAAGCGCCTTGTATCCTTGGCAATTTGGCGCTTTGATAAAATGTTGTCGTCGTCGCCGCCGTCATGTTGCCGCTGCCTGCCCTCATGGGAGGAATGTACCCTTTTTATCACAAGTGTGCAAGTTTTATCGCTGGTACAGTAATGATTTTGTGTGACAACCCTTTTTTTTTTGCTCAGGCTTCCTCTTTTGGAGACCATGGATCCGCCCCTTCCATTACCTTTTTTTTTCAAATCAACCGGGTTGCAGCTTTCGGATAATAATAACAAATCATTTTGTAATTGGGTAATTTCCAATTTTGTACAAAGTGATGAGCAATTTCAGCAAACGGCGCCCAATACCTGGTAACGATCGGCACTCCTCAGTCCAACCTGTCCGTACTTCCAGTCTATCGAGTTGGCGCTCTGCTCGCCACTCAAGTACCAAACAGTACTGTCATATGCCGTAGCGCCTCCTGTTGAAACCTCTCTAAAAGACGAATAATTCGCCGATGTCGGTGCTGTACATGTGATACCAAAAGGTTAAAGCAGATTCCCTGAGCCCGTCGTCGGAGGGCAAAGCTTAACTGCTCACGAGACGGCGTATGTCCCCAGCTACTCGGGGTGAGCTGGTTTGGATGTATAGGATGTAACCTATGTTTGAAAAAAAACGCGAGAGATTCCAGAATGTTTTAAGTTCCTTACGTTAGTATCAGCATAAATCTCATGTTTGCATATACAAGGTAGTGATAACCTTAATATCGCATTTAGCCAATCGTTTAAGTGTCCAGGTTTATGTGTTGCCCTCATTGGCTCATTGAATCGGAAAAAGAATTTTGTCTTAAAGGTCCTGTGTAGAGTGTATTTACCAAACTTTATTTTTTGGTGCTGTTATATTGATTGGTATGAATTAAAACAATTTTAAATGTTTTTGTGTCGAGTGATTATTAATTGTTTATCTAAGAATCAAAATTTACGAATTTTCGAAGTTTTAACGAAACGTTCATGACGTACACAAAGGCAGAGAACTTTACATTTGCGGAGCTAGGGTATGGTTTGGTGCAGACTTGATTGGATAACAGTCTAATAATTATAGAGGGTCGAGTTGTCCCTGTCACGGTACAATGCACGCTTAGCGTTGTCATGTACACACAGACGCATTTTAGGCCAGAAGCAGGGAGAATTATCACGAAAAGCTAGTAGTACACGCAAAAACATGTCCGAAAGAGAGGAGTTATCCGTGAAACGCAGCGCAAGCCCCTATCATGTGGTCGGAACACACACCGAAGGCAATGCTAACATTACGGTGTTATTTTATGAAATAGCAGAAACAGTTGAGTCAAAGTTCTGATCATTAAAAATGAGATATAATGAGAAAGGTTTGATGTTTTATGTTCGTCTGCCAGGATATAAAATCAACACGATGTTTTTATTAATGTGAAAATCACGGCATGTTTTTCGCCGTGAACACTGAAACGGTGAGCATGGTGTGAATATGTCGTTTTGCACGGAAGTGAACTGGTTATGCATGGGAGTATTACTAAATGGCCACCACCCGAGTCTTTCTCGCTTAAAAAACAGCCTCTCTTCGTTGGAGCCTCACAGCCTTCTTACTTAGCGGGAATATCGTTGAATTGATCTGGTAGCAGCCATACCGAACTGGCTGTGAAGGCCCCGTTCGCATGTCTGCTTGCTCTGCAAGGCTGTGTATGTGTATCGCGGATCGGGAATTGCCTCAGTGTACGTCACGAATTTTATGTATTTATCAAAATGTTTTTTTAAGTGAATTCAAAGTTCTCATAGTAAGATTCTATTCAATAAGAATATAATTTTCAACTGCAGGATAAAGCAAGACCATTATTTCCCAGTAGCCATGTCCAGCAACAATTCTGTAGTAAACAGCAAAATTTGATCAATTCTTTCCCCACCTCCGACCAGTTACCTGCTGAACAAGAACCAGTGAGTCCACAAGGTGATCAGCACTTGGTCCTGTGAAGTACTCATGGTGTCGCTGTTCAGACGAACCCAGTCAAACACATCGTCTGTTTGTTCATCCACAGACAAGTATCCTCAAATCGAAGTTCTAAAAAATCAAAATGTTTGTAATTTTTGGATTTTCGAGTCTCTAATTCCGAGTCAACTTATTTGCCTTTGCTATATAATTTGTACAGTTTATTTTTCAATTATTGGTTTATTAAGGAGGAGGATCAAAGTGTGTATAGCCAAGCTTTTGAGAAGCCTCGGCCAAGCCAAGCTTTGCCCAGGCCTAACTTAAGTGTCTCTACCATATTAGCATTAGAGTGGAAGAAAATCAAACATCTCGCCATTACTCCATCATGTTTTTCACCTATTATCATGTAACTTGGTACAATAGTAATCTCTACTGATACTGCATAAGAAGAAGCAGAGCTTGTAAATATGGGCTCCTTAGCAGCAGGTCTCTGATATATAGGATTCTAGCCGCCAATTGTCACTGGGAAAGTTCGTGGTCAGAGGTTAAGACGTCTGCACAGTAAGCAGGAGGTCGGGTTCGAATCCCTCGAGTCGCCTGTGAATTTTTTCACAGACACTAGGCAGGATTTGAGCTCCTGCCAATTTTTGTAATTTTCCTTTGTATAACAGATACTTCCTGCGGCAAAGCAGTAGTGGCCTGCACATGGTCCTCCACAGTTTTCGGACTTTCCGTTAATCTACCATCTTCTGCTCTGTCGTGTCTAGTATCCTGGCTACCTCTTCACGCGGGATCCTTGAGAGTGAATCAGCATTTCCATTACTTTACTCAGGATACAATATTTATAGGTGGAAAAGGACAGATCGCTGACCCAGAGTGACTATGTGCATCCAACTGCACTCTTCATGACATACGTCATTGGTTGTTGTCTGTGATGGCCGTGACTTTGTGTCCATCAGTGTCCCAACACTTACAGTAAAGGTCCAGTAAAGTGCTCTGAACTCAAGCTTGTGTGCTGGATACTTTATTTCTGCTGAAGACAGAGTTATTCTAGCATACGCAATGACACGTTCTCGTCCATCTTGTTGTTGCATCAGTACTGCACCTAGTCCGTCAAGGAAGCATCTGTCTGTACTACAAATGGCAATGTAGTCAGCATAGGCTAAGATGGGTGCAGAAGTCAACTTGGAAATTAGGTCCAAACGCCACCTCACAGTTGTCACTCCAAACGAATGGGGATCCTTGCTACCACGATTTCTCCAATTAATGCGAAGAGTGGTTTGCAATCTTTGCAATGATTTAGGTTCTCTTAGGTCTTCAATATGTTCTCTAACTTCCTGAAACTCTGTCTGCAGTATACGTCTGTATGCATTCGAAAAGGGGTTGGTCACCAAGGGGATCTCGTGCTCCACTGTTTCAGTCGAACCTATATACCCATTGAATTCTTCGAAAACATCAGTCCTGCTTCAGCAAGTCCTTATAGTGGCCTTCCTTTGTGATGGGGCTCAGGTCTTCATTCTGAGGTGGACATCTGCCAGGCAGCAATTACAGTCACCGTTTGTTTAGACGTTATCACCTTTTTAATATCGTTTCGGTTTGCGGTAACACCATGTGTTTATCTCAACTATCGCAAAGCTGAGGTACAGTTCTGAAAAACCTATCGCACAACTCGTATCTCAACCTTCGTTAAGGCGAAAGGTTTAAGGGAAAATCAATGTCGGGCAACCGTTTTTCTCTACTGTCGCTAAGTAAGAAATATGGACGGACTGAAACAGAAGAGGAGAACAGAAGGAGATGGTTAGTAGAGATAGAGGAGGAAAATATATTGTTTGTATAAATGTTCAGTTCGTTATTTTCTTCCACCAATTAATACAACATAAAAAAACATGTATCTGTAAAGAATTCAGACAAGAGTGATTATAGTTGGGGGAGGTCTCCAAAAGCAAGCTTGTCAATCAATACAACATACAAAACATGTATCTGTAAAGAACTGACAAGAGTGATCATAGTTGGTGAAGGTCTCCATAAAGCAAGTTTTGTCTAGAGGAGACGAAACAAGAATTTAGAGAATTGTGGTATAACTAATATTAACCCTACAAGCCTGGGGTTTTTTCCTTATTACACCGGGGGAGGAAACAAGAACCCTCCTCCGTATTTTTTGATTCAACAACTTTGTAGATGTTTGTTTGGCCGGATCTATTAATGAGGTCATAAAAACTTAGGTTACCGTAGGGGGGTTTCCCATTTTTTATTCATTTTCCTCATTTTTTTGGGGAAAAAGTATTTTCCCATAACTTCCCATATTTATCCGACAGCACGGCAAGAGGCATCTTTAAAATAATAAATTTAATAAATTTTAAGGCATTTAATATCCGATTACACAATGACCTTATGGGAAATTTCGTGACGGTACCAAACATCCTACTAAATTATTCCGTCTTTCATGTATGTTTTGAGAAATTACATTTTTTTAAAAATGAATGACAAAAATTGTAGAGCTAAAATATCCCCAAGTTTGATTCTGCACATCTATCTTGATTCTGATGCATTGACAAAGTATTGATGTATTGAAGACATTTGTACCAATGCTGTATACTTATTTAATATTCATAAATGCCCAAGAATTTTTTTTAAATCTGATTAGACAAAACGTTACACGTTGGGGGAAACGGATGGCAAAACGCTTTATCAAATTAGAGAGCGGGATATAGCGGATTTGAACCAACAGAGTGCAAAGAAGATTGTTACGCATCATGAATTCTGTTTTTTTCTATTTGGTTTATCAAAAAATTACCTTTTTTCATTTTGGAAACGAAAGGCATTTATGAATGGAATAAAAGTTTGACGATTGGTAAGAAGAAGCAGGGCTTGTAAACATTGGTCCTTAGCAGCGGGTTCCACGATAATAGGATTTAGCCAATTGTCATCGGGAAAGCCGGTGGTCGAGAGGTTAAGACGTCTGCGATAGTGCAGGGGGGTTCTGAATCCTACCTGAGTCGCCGGTGATTTTTTTCCCAGACTCTGAATGCCGAGTATAGAGGCTACAAAGTCGGTAGGGAAAATTATATCAATTATTTATAACCCGACGCAGAATTTCACTAACCTGTAAGATTCCAAAAGTGCGTTGTTTGTATCATGGATACTGTTTGAATTAAATCAGATATATTTTTTTATTTTGGTTCTGTTTATCAATTGACGTATTGGTAATTGGCTCGCTTATAGCATTTTGATTGAATCATATGATTTATATTAACAGTGAATTGATTGTTTTATTACTGGCTAATAGTCATCAAGGAAGATAGCGCCAGGAAGCTCATTACTGAGTTTACAATTAATTATCTGTACTCCGGATGATGCAACCATTAGGCTATAAAAGGAACCGTAATACCATGCAGCGTTTCAGATTGTTGTATATTGGTAAGGCTGAGAAGATTGACAAGCGGCCAAATTAATACTACAGTTAACGATGGCGGAATGATTTTGAAATGGGAGGGAAACCAAACCAGCGAACCAGCGAGCAAACGAACTCAAAAGCGGGGCTGGCCCATCTTTGCATTCAGGAAGTTTTGTGTGAGCATTTGTGTTGAGCTACCATAAGGGGAAAGATAT